>PVJO010005004.1:0-103141 GCA_004026905.1 Hystrix cristata | reverse complement strand
CATGTTATTGGTTAAAAAAAAAAAAAAAAAGAGGTGTGGTGGATGGAAAGTGGGTGGATCATTAGGGGTATGCTGCCGATGGAGGTGTGTGGACCCCAAGTCGGCCTTTCCCTTTGCTTCCGGGCCACACAATGTGAGCGGCCTCCTCATCCTTGCATTCTCCGACTTGATGTTCTACCCACCACAGAACCCCCAGTAAAAAAACAACTGCGCCAGCTAACCATGCCCCGGAAGTTCCGAAAGTCAGACAAAATGAACCTCTCCCACTTTACGTTGATTTATCCCAAGTATTTTGTCACAAAGATGAAAAAAATTAATATGGTGAAGTAGTTAACAAAAACAGCTTATTTTTCTAAATTTTTTATAATGTAAAAATGTTCCATTTCAATTAATTGGTAATATATTCCGACTTCTCGTTCTAAAAGAACATTCACATTTGTACCTAAGGAAATGATCTGTTACACCTAAAAAGTCACTATTTGGTTGTGATTTGAATTGTAACCATAGGTATTTTAGTTTATTAAAGAAAGCAGTAATGAAAAGCCTGATTTAATATGCATCAGCAATTTTATTCCAGGTTTCTATAGCATCTTAAATTTCATCCATCATTTAAAGTAGCTATGAATATATTGAAAATATTGTTATTTTGCAATCATTAACTTTTATATCTTCTGTTGTGTTTATACTATGCTTATTGATTCCCTTGGAAACAATGCAACAAAGAATCATTGGTAGACTCTTTGATTCCACATAAAGCTGAGATAGGCACTACGTTTTCAGGAGTAAATATGTATTTTTATAAAATATTGATTAAGAGTTACTCACTCTCGAATACTCCCTACTCAGCCAGAGTAGCTATCCACTGTGCCTGTTTGCTCTTTCTCTGTCTCTGTCTCTCTTTCTGTCTCTCTCTCTCTCCTGTTTATCCCCTTTCCCAATCTTCAAAGAAATTGTTTTCTTTTATTTAAAAAAATAAAATATTGATTAATAGAAATTGTAAATACTTGCCTATTGTTTAATATTTAAAGGGACAGTTTAAATTGTTTATTGTATGATGAGTTTTTAAATTATGATATAAATCAGAACAATAAAATGAATATTAGTTGGCCTGGCTGTATATTTACTCCACCATCATGAATAAAAAAGAATAATAAAAATCATGGGGCAGAAAAAATTCATACCTCATTCTGTATGTGACAAATATATTTATATCTTTATAAAATTATAGGATCTCTAGGGTGAAAGTATCTTAAATGGAACACCACTAGATGTCCAACATAGTCTGCAGAGGGTGAAACAGATGTACAGAGACATGACTTCAGTTTTCCTAGACCACAAAACCAATGTGGAAATAGAAAGAGGTATCTTCTTTCTCTGATTCTAAGGCAGGCTAACTATATGAGAAGGAAGTGTATGACTACTTGATTTTCATGTACTCCAGAGTTTGTGGTAGAGAAGATGAGTATGTTAATTGAATTTTTAAATATTGATTTTTCTGTTCAAGGTCAGAAATTACCTTGAGAGTTTTCTTCCATCAGACAAGTAGCTAAGAAAAAAATGAAGGGGAAAAAACTTATTTGCGATTTGATAGATAACATGGCAAGCTGATACTTGCTAGAAAACATCTGACTTAAAAGTATAGTTTTTTTGCTGATCAAGTGGTGAACACAATAATTTACTTGGAAAAACTAAACATATTTAGTATTTTACCTTGTTAATTTAGTAAGTAGAACATTGGATATCACAAAATGTATGTAATCGGTTTGTAAAATTTTTTGAGCTATAGCGAATATATAAACAAACTCACGTGATGGTATTTGCTCTTGCAGTGTGTGTGACATTGGAGAATGTATCTTTTATGTACTGACAGTAATATTTTCACTCTGTGATTTTTGTGGTGTATACCAATGCTACGAAAGTAAGAAATGTTTTTGAGTCACAAAACTAAGTTCATGTAAATTTAATTACTTGTTGAGTGAGGTTTTTTTGATAGGTTACTCTTAACCAATAGAAACTTTCTAAATTACAATATCAATGAATAAGAACAATTCACACATCATGTAATTGCGAATTTAAGTAGGCCATAAAATTATTTTAAAATACTATGTAAACTCCCTTTCATATGAAAATATTATTTGCTTTTACTGATCATTCAAATCGACTCACAGATGTTTTTAGTGATCAAAGAACCATTTATTTTAAGGTCCAGTGCCATACTTTATTATAGAATCTTATTTGTAATGTAATACAGCAATCATATTTTACTTAAAGAAGGAAGTGTTTAATTTGTCTCATGGTTTGGGGAGTTCAGTCCATTGTTACCTGGCAGTTACATCATTACGGAAGAGTGGTAGAGCAAATCTGCCTAGCTGTGGTGTCCAGGAAGTGGCACCAAATAACAACACTAGAGAGGAGCAGATGAGGGGCCATGTGTAGTTTCCAAGGCCACACCTCCATGACCTACCCAGACACACACAGGAACATAATTTACTAATCTATGCATGTGTTAATTCAGTGAAGCTGACCTATCAGGATTAAGTGTCACAGAATGAAAAGAGAAAATACTTTTGGATGGATGAATGAAAATAAAAATACAACATTCCCAAACATATTATACACAACTAAAATAGTATGTAGAGAGAAATTTTAAAATTCTAAAAAACCTATATTTAAGTTTATATGTGATCAAAAATCCATAACTCAGTCCTCTACTTTGAGAAACTAAAAGCAAAAGAAGACAAATCCAAGTAAATAGAAGGAAAAAAATAATAAAAATTAGACTAGAAATAAATGATATACAGAATAGAAAAGTGGCATGAAATAGACAGCTGTTTCTTTTTGAAGAATATAAAAAATTGAAACTTTATTTAGACTAACCAAAATAGGGAGGTGAAACAACTCAAATTACAAATATGAACATGTATAGATTACAACTAAACTTACTGAAACATAGAATTTATAATGAAGTACAATTAATAATTGCCTGTCAACAGATTAGGCAACCTAAATGAAATGGACAAATTTCTAAGAGGACAAAAATTGTCAAGACTGATTCAAGAAGTAGAGCATTTGAATTGATACATAACATAAAAAGTCATTGATTTAACAATCAAAATTGCACAAAGAAAATATCAAGATGAGTTGGCTTTACTATTGTGTTCTTTCCTGATGGTCATAATAAGAAATTCAGATAATAGCAAGTATTGTCATGGATATAGAACAATGTGAATACTGATATGACACAGGTGTGAGATTTTAGAAGGGCAAATTGCTTTGAAAAAAATGTTGGTAATTTCTCAAAATTTTAAAAACAGAATTACTATATTACCCATCAATTTTTTATTTAGTGATATTATGTTGAAATGTAAAGGAATCATAAATTTAATTGAAATTGCTTACTTCTATCAATGGAATCAATAAATAAGGAACAAGCCCAGCCTAATTCCAGACTATAAAGAAAAAGTAGGGAGTAGAACTGTCTTTGACAAGTCCAGTCTAGATTAGGTGAATTATAGCTGGTTTTCAGCCAAGCAATATGTGTGGGTGCTAACAAATTCTTTTTGTTGGAAATCAGTGGTACTGTGTGGTTTTATAATGTAGCAAACCAATCACCCTCATTCTGGCTTTTCTCTTAGCTATCAATAAAGTTTGACATTAAGCAAACGATTTGATCTCAAAAGTTTGTACAATTATAAAAAACATTCTGATTATACTACTGCATCTTTGAAAAAATCTTGAAAATGAAAAGAAAGTATGTCACATGATGCGTACACTCAATTAGATTTAAATAATAACTTTTTTTTAAATCTTTTTTGAAGAGGGTGTTGAGGGTCAAACTCAGGGCCTTGTGCTTGTGAGGCAAGTGCTGTACTACTGAGCTAAATCCCCAACCCTTTAAATAATATTTTGACACATATCACAAATTTGTTTGTAAGTATATATGTGTGAAAATACATCTGCTGAATAAGAAAAAATTAGTAAATATTTATGGATCTCAGTTTATATTATAAACTTGAAACATGTTACCATTTGGATTTATCTATCAACCTTATCTTTCTGATTTACACATCTTTTCTTCTATGAATACTTTCTTTTCAAATAATGTAGTATCATCAAATTAGTTTTTAAATTGTCTTAATAATCATACACACAATCTCTATTTCCACATGTCCTTATATTTCATAGTAGTTCTATTAATATTTGTGTATTTGGTTGGAAATTTTAGTGTTATGACTGGTACTAGAATATTTCAATCAGTACAATATTTCAGTCAGTTACAACATTTCAATCAGCTGTATTTCAATCAGACTGACTTCACATATTGTACAAACATTTTTGGAAAAAATATTGTCTTAGTTACTTTCTTGTTGCTGAGACACAATATCTGACACCCAGAATTTAAAGGAAGAAAGGCTTCTTTTAGTTCACAATTTGTATAGGTTTCAGTCTACAATCTGCTGTCTCTAAGGGAAGGTGGTATGACAGGGGGAGATGGCAGAGGAGAAACAGTCCATGGCATGGCAGACAAGAAGCAATGATACTTCTTTTTTCTTTCCCTTTTCATTCCACTCAGGGTACAAGCCTATTGTTTGGTGCCACACACACTCAGGTTGGGTCTTCCTTCTTCAGAAAGTCCACCATCAACACCCAGATCTGTGTTAACCCAATCTATGGACTAATCCAATATCACATACCCATGAACCTGTCACTCCCAAAGCCCCACCTATGAGTGCACGAAGCTTTTGGTGAGGATCTACATATAAGTATACGCAACAGCATATAATTTCTGTTTTTTAGGTTCATGTAATTGCTGATGTTCTAAGTCATTAAAGAAATATTATTTCATACTCTTTATCATATTTTGTTATTTTATCTTTGTAAATCATTTCAATCTGAGTTAATATTTCTGTAAAGAGAAGTTCTGCAATGCAATGTCACTGATCCTTCCTCCTAGTTAAAATAGTCTGCATCTAAGTCCTAGGATCTGAAGCTTATGCTCATTGCAGTTCTTTTGGTTTTTTTGTCTCATTAGATGAATCAGTGCTATCACAGTGTTTTGTGTAGTTAGAGATAACTGTTCATGGCACATTTCAATGTTCAAACTTTACCCATGCACAAATATACATGCCCAGATTGAACAGTTAAAGCTTTTTCTTTGAAATGTAAAATACAGTTCTGTAAATGGGAATCTCTGACAGCTTCCATTGTGTTTGAGACTCTAAAGTATATTTAAATTTATATAATTTCATTTAAAGCAATAGGGAATAATGTAGAAAAATACACTCTATCCAAGACTTAGATTTCTAAAGTGACTTTGATATCTCATCTTCCGTAATTTCAGGAGGCCTAGCAACAAAATATTCCTTATGACTGAAAATAATGGTCATCCACCTGCTGACACGGTGCTGATTTATTGTGTGATGGTTTGGGAAGGGCAGTACAGCAGACTCCTGCCAGTCAAAGGTCCCAAAGTCCTTGATAGCCATGTGTTACCTCTTCCTCTGCATACAAGAACATATTTGTAAAATGTATTTTGATGTTTTATTCAAGACAAAAAGATGCCACGCCTTAAGGCCTGGTCTTTAAAACTGAGCATCTCTCTGCTCCAGAGTGAGCCAGCAGCACAACGCAGACATGTTGTTACCTCCTTACTTCCAAATGCCAATTTAGAAAGGGTTTAGGCCAGAGGCAGAAATAAAGAAACTATGTTACTTATATAAAATATAAACATTATATCTTCAAATTATTTTTTGATGCACACCGTCATGTTGTAATGTTATGAAGACAAGGTGTTGTATTCAGTACAATGACCCTCCCAAATTGCCCACAACGCAAATCACAGAATTTGTGAATATGTTACATTATAGAGTAAAAAGGACTTTGCAGATGTAAGTTAGGGATATTGAGAAAGTAATATTACCCTGAATATACAGGTTTGTCTAGTACGATCACAAGACTTCTGTGATAGTTAACTGATTGTGTCAATTTGAGCAAGAAACACCTGAATGAGTGGGATTGGCATAGTTCTGGGTGTGGCTGGAGGTATTTACGGCAGACAGAAGGCCCACCTGGGTGTGAGTGGCACCAACTAGTGGGATTGTAGCCTGAGTAGAATAGAGAAGGGGAACGGGAAAAAAAGAAGCAACAAGATGTATCATGTACAGGTACAAATGCCCTATGATTAATGTTATCGCTATGTACATCTAAAATGTACTATTAAAAATTTTTTTAAAAAGTGTAGCAATTATCTTACAAATATACTCAGAGATTTCCATATTTTAAAGTGACTAAACTACAACAAAAGTGAGGGAAGTTATTATGTCATTGTTGTGTATCTTTTAGTTTTGTCTGAAGTATTTCTGTGGTTTGATACATATTTCAGACAAATTTACCACTCCAAGTAAAAGACACTTCTAAAAGCATTTTGGTTTGTTGAAGCAGAAAGAGTAAATGACTCAAATACACCAAAAAAAAAAAAAAAAGGCAGAAAAGAAATGAAGAAGGAAGGCTGCTTCTCTTCCTTCAGAGGAGCTACAGTCTTCGCCTTCACCTTGGACACCCTCTCCTGGCTTCCAGCTCAATCCCCTCAGCCTTCCGGCACAGGCCCTCCCTCCTCTTGATGTGGACTCACATGGTGCACTACAGTGAGCTCCAGGCCTTCGGCCTTTGACTGGATCCTTCAGCTCTCCAGAGTGCAGGCAGCCCTTTCGCACTCTTCCACACCAGACTCTGCAGGTGGCCATTTTTACTTCTGGTCCAGAACAAACAGAATCGTGAATTCATGTTGGCTCATGACAATAATTTTGGGGTGGTGATTTAGCTCATTGGTAGCGCAATTGCCTAGCAAGTATAAGGCCCTGAGTTCGATCCCCACCACCAAAAAAGAAAAAAAAAAAGATAATAATTTTGTGGTGATTTGTAGCAGAAATAACAGGAAATTAATTTCATTGGTTTTTCTCTTACCAGATTATGATGAAAGAATACATTCAGAGACACTTCCTGAAAAATTACAGACCTTATTAATTATTCCTAAAGTAATCTGCATATACTTTCCAGAAGATATATAGACAATAATATAAATTTTCCCTATATTTAGATTTTCTGCTATGATAATTTTGTTGCATTTTAACATAAAAAATAGTGAGTGTTTAGTAGTAAGACCTATTGCATTTTTTTGGTGTGCTCCTAAAATTGAGATCATATTTTGACCAATCATATTTTCTTATTGCAAATGATGATGATGAAATAGTTTCCTAAAAGACTTTGCAAAATGTGTTTATTTTATTCATCTGTTCTCTAAAAAATTTACTGGTTTTTACAAACACCAGTTCATAGAGAAAGATAATGAACATGCTAGAGTAGATTTGTGCATGTGTACTGTTTGTGGGCATATGTGTGCTTTTGCATAGGTAGACACACACACACACACACACACGCGCGCCTATCATAGCAACTAGATGTGAATTGAGTAACAGTAAGAACAAAGGAGAAGCATATTTTTCTCACCACATCTGAACACACTTTTCATTTTTTTTTTTTTTTTTTTTGGTACCGGGGATCGAACTCAGGCCCTTATGCTTGCAAGGCAAGCACTCTAATCACTGAGCTAAATCCCCAGCCCATAAACACACTTTTCAAAACCCTTCAAATTCGTTTTTGTTGAAACTGGGAATCATTGAAGGGTACAAGCACAGAGACAAGAATAGACCTATGATATATATAAATATTTTAGCTAATAAATTTGACACATACCACCTCTGTTATCTCATTCAAATAAAACAATAGGCAATGAGGAATCTGATACTTAAATATATGTGAAATTTGTGACATGCTGATTTGATTTCCTTTGTATATATACCTTAGTAAGGTTGCTAGTCTTGCTACTTTTCATAGGAACCTCCATATTGTTTTCCATAATTGATGTACTAATTTATATTCTCACTAGTAGTGTATTTGTTTCTCTTTATCCACTTCTTCACCAGTACTTCCTATTTATGCCCTGTTGATAATAATCATTCTCACTGGGGTGAGGGGGCATTTCTTTGTGGTTCAGATTGGATCTCTCTAATGATTAATGCTATTGAGAGGTTTTATATATATGAATGTTTTCTTTTGAGAAATGACTAGTTAGATCATAGGTTCAAGGTTTAATTGGATAATTTGGGATGTTCCATGTTTTTGAATTGCTTTAGTTCCTTATATATTCAGAATAGTAAGCCCTTATCCGATGTATGTACAAGAAATTTAAATGTCTAAGTGCATCACATTTAAGTGAGGGCAGAGACTCCCCAGATATGTTTTTGTTCTTTAAGCAATTTATACCCTCCCATTTCTGATTGAGTTATAAACAGGTCATTCTACAAACTCCATCTGTTTTTCTCCTTTCATTCTTAACATCCTCATTATCATCGTCTTCCTCTTTACACAACACATTTTAACTCTATTTTCCAAAATTAAAACTCAAATGCATTCTTGTCAATTATTACATTTGTAAGGAGAAATTTTTTTTAATTATTTAAATTGTCTAATTTTTATGCCCTGGTTAAAATTCACTGAAGACTATGGGGGAGAAATCTTTGTGTATCAAAACCAGACAGAATGAGCAAATATTTAATTTATCCACTTGAATGGATAAATTGTTTATGAATCTTCAAGTATATGCCAAATATTAGGTTAAATAAGATGACAAACAATGTTTGTCCTTATGGAACTTAATTACATTATTTAGAATATTAAACATGCTATCCAGATAGCCTATCTGATTGTAATAATTCTTACTTATATCATTGCACTGCTCTTAATTTCTGTGATTAAGCTCATAATTCCTCCACTACCTAATCAAAATCAGGAAGTTAAAGTCCGCTTCTAGTTTTCTCAACATCAACAGAGTTGGTATATCCTTACTTCTCCCTCTAAAAGTGATTATGAGAGGAGTTAGACAACCTCTTTTCTGCTTCCAACACAGTAATCCCTAATTCTTGAAATGAGAACAATTATTTTTCATTATTTATCTGCATATGGTTACGTCCTGCATTCTCTAAACTTTCTTGGTAGGGCACACACTGGAATCCTTTGGTCAAACTCTTCAGTTGTCACAGTTATACAGATTTATCTTCAGTTCCTTTGCAAGGAACTTGAAGGCATATTTTGCAAATTACTTGTTCACAGAGAAAACCAAGGACCACCAACAGAAATGATTAATTATAGACTAATTTGGGACATTAACTTTTAGTTACAAATTGTTAATATAATCCTTCAAAATTTGGAAACGCAATAATCATTACTCCTAAAAACTTTTTAAAATCTCTTACAAATGGCAATTTTGCTTTTTAATCAGATATTCGTAAATTATTTAGTTTTTCTTTATGTCCTTACCTACTTCTACTGATGCAAACTTCCTGTTTAGGTATAACACAACTGTATAAGTTTAAAAATATATTTTCTTGCCTTAATATGGTGGGATGTATTTAATTTCTCTTTTTCATCTTAACTTACTTTATTGATTTGGGCCAATGCAAGTTTATTAGTATTACTTTTATAAAATTCACATATAAAATTTAGAAGAATTGACAAAATTGTATGAGTTTTCACATAAGAGAAAGTGAAATTTTTCTATTTATGCAAGCATATTTTATGATAATTAAGAGAGATTAAACTATTCTTTATACAAAATCTGCACTTTTTAATTTATGTCATAATATTTAACTTTTTGCTGAGTATCATAAATAGGATAATTTAATTCAATATTTAAAAAAATAAATTTATAGTTGTATATGAAATATTGGCATTTATGTAGTTCTTTTGTAATTCATGATACTAGTTCCTGGGCCATTTTAGATGTTTAATATTCAAATATTTTAATATTATGATTATAGGTAGAATTAATTTATTTATGCAGAAAGATTTATAGAAACTAGTCCAAGACAGATACTATGTTCAGTTTTGAGAGTCAATAACATTTCATATTGCATCTGGATATTAGTTATTTTAAAGTTCATTTCAATTTAATAAATTTTTGGAGAAAAACCAGATTTTATTAGACCACATATATGAAGGTAACATTTTTGCTAATTAAATTTGTGAAAAGAGCAAAGGTGAATAAAGGTCTTTTGAAGTAAATATAAGGTCTATTAACTGAATTACATTGCCTTTATTTCTTTCTCTTTTTGTAAATTTGTTTTCAACTCATTAATAAAAACATAAAAATTTGTGAATATTAGCAATGTGCCATGTAATGTCTTGATGTACATGTATATTGTGTGTTGTTCAAATCAGGTTAAACATGTTTATGTCATCAAATATTTCCCGTTTCTCTTTGGTGAAAATTTTCAAAGTACTTTCTCACAGCATTTAGAAGTGTTTAGTACATTATTATTATTATTTATAGTTATCCTACTGTAACTATAAATAATAACAATAATAATAATAATAATAATAAATACTTCACCAGAATTTATTTCTCTTGTATTGTAATTTAATATCCATTGATCAACCTTTTCCCACACTGCTGTCTTGGGCTGCTGGTAGCCACCATTCTATTTTCAAATTCTATGTGATTAACTTTCACAGATTCCATACATGACCTAGATCATGTGGTACTGTCTGTCTCTGCTTGGACTGTTTTGCTCAATATGAAGATTTCGAATTCCATCCGTGTTGTTGCAAGCGACAGAATTTCATTCTTTTTAAGGCCAAATAGTACTCCGTTGTGAATATGTACCACACCTTCTTTATCCATTAATCAGTTGATGGAGTCTGCATTTCTTTTTTCAATTTCTTGGCAATTGTAAATACTGCTACGATGAACATGGGGCTGTAGATGTCTCCTTGACATAATGATTCTATTTCTCTTGGATGTATAGCCAGTAGTAGAATTGCTAGATCGTATGGTAGTTCTGTTTTTAGTTTTCTGAGGAACATTCAGATATTTGACAGTGGTAATATTTAATGAACTACATACAAAATAGTGACCCCCTTGGTTTCTACATGTCAGTAGCAAGTGTAAAGCAGAGTTGACTATCCAATACAATAGCTACTCGCTGACCATGTGTTACTATTTAAATGGAAGTTAATTAATGTAAAAGGCAAAAGATTTATATGATCTGAAGAGAAACTAGAGTGTGGAAATTCATTAATGTTAAATAAAACTAACTGTTCAGTTTCTTCTTGACATCACACTCTAGACACATTTGGAATGTTCAGTAGTCACATGTAGCTGGAAGACACAGTCAGGAATATCACAGCAAAGTGTTTCTGTTATTACAGAAAAGTTCTGTTAGATAGTGTTGTCAAACAAGTTTAGTCCTCTGGAACCAGTCTGCCCATTGTGGATTTATCATCCATCATTGTTATGGTTGTTTTATGTGTATTCTTCAGCAGGTTAATATATATCCAGACAACTGGTAAAGCGTTTTATCTGGGTATGTCCATGAACGTATTACCAGAAGAAATTAAAATCTAAGTCAAACTAATTAGAAAAGATTTGGCTTGTCAGTATAAACAGGCATCATCCAATTCACTGAATACCAAGAAAGAACAAAGAGTCAGAGGAAGAACAAAGTTGCTATCACTTCTTGAGCTGGGAACTTCATCTTACACTGCCTTTGGGCATGAGAGCTCGGTTTTCGGCCTTTAGATTCTAAACGTCACACCAGCATCTTCCAATCCCCACCTCACCCTCTAGATTCTTTCACTGGGAGCTACATGATGGGCATTGCTGGTTCTCAGGTGTTTAGACTCGGACTGATTTTTACTGCCAGCTTTCCTGATTCTCCAGCTTGTAGGTAGTATTTTGTGGGGATTTTTCAACCTCCAAAATTATGTGAACCTATTGCTATAATAATCTTTCTGTCTCTCTACCTCCCTCCGTCTGTCTGTCTGTCTACCTTCTCTAGAAAACCCTGACTAATACACTCATTTGATACATAAGAAAACTTACTCGAGGGTCTAAATTCTCTAACCCTTACTTCTACATAGAACAAGTATAAATGCTCTTACTAGAACATTTAATGAGTTAATGTGAAGGTTAAAACAAAATGTTTGTAGAGCAGCTAACATTATATCCATCACACTATGAATTTTTAATACATGGAAACTAAAATTCTACTTACTTCTTCCATTTGATTTTTCTTATTCTCAGAACAACCACTTTTCCGTGTCTTTTCTTTCTATTTTCCACCTCCTATCCCTGAAGGCCCAAACACAACTTAATTTCTCTGCACTATTTTATGTTTTTTAAACTTTTTGTGTGCGATTCCCCCAATTTTGTTCTACAATGATTTTTTTGTTTGTTTGTTTTTGTTTTTGTTTTAATTTTATTTATTTATTTTGTGTGTGTGTGTGTGTGTGTGTGTGTGTGTGTGTGTGTGCGTGCGCGCACGCGTGTGTGCTGGGGATCGGACTCAGGGCCTTGTGCTTGCTAAGCAGGCACTCTACCACTGAGTTAAAACCCCGACTCCTGTTCTACAGTGTTTTAATTTACTATTGTGCTGGTTCTGTCTTCAATTTTACTCTTTGGGTTTTTATTTCCTTAAATAACTTTTACATCACATATTTCATGCGTTTTCTTCATTTTGTTACTCTTGTTGTCTCCTCTTACTTCTCAGTGCTGCAATATATTAATTAAAATGAGACTCTAACACCAAATTATGCAGATTTAATTATCAAATTAGACAACCACAGGATTTTTTAATGTACTTCGACCTTTAGTATCTTCATAAAATAAAAAGACAGTATAGGGAAATTGACACAATTAAGGGAGATAAAATATATATATATAAATATATAGCTATTTAGTACATTTTATAGTATTTAGAAGTCAGTAATTTTATTATCTTTTCTGCTACTATTATTTCTGGATTCAAAGAAATTATGTTAGAGTTAATTTTATTGAGAAAAATATAGAGATTAATTCATTAAATATCCCTTAGTTTGCCTGAATTGATTCACACATAGCTCTCACAAGTAAGCTATGGGCAAGTACCTTCATAAGTAGCTTTCTCCTTCTTTCTTGCAGATTGCTTTTGTGCTTCCTTTAAGTATGAATGCAGTTGGGTAGGTGCACTCCTCTTTTGAGGAGAATGCACAGAGACTATATTTACCCTGTGAAGCTTGTAAGGACTATGATTAAATCATACTTGGTCGAAGAGCAACTTCTCTTTCTGTGTATGCTATTAAGACTGCAAGTTTTGTGTCTGGCCTAACACTAACCCTTGCGATGCTCCCTAGATGCAAATATGTATATTTTTGTGTGTTCTCCTCAATCTACTATACAAAGTCTCAATGTGGAATTTACACTTCAAGTCTAAGTAAGTGCATTTATGTATCTGGTCCAAACTTCAAATGTTCTTGCATTTTTAGGGAGACCATGAAAAACCTTTGAAGGAAATTTTGTCTCCTTGAAATTTTTACAGGACTTTTAAAACTGTTGAACTATTGGGCCACATTTTCTACTTGGTCTTTTGAATGTCCAGTTCTCAGTTCTATCTATTTATTAGGTACTGTTCAGTGTACTTTCTGAAGCTTCCTTCCATTGAGTTCTGGGAATGGCTGTCTCAGTTTCCTAAGGTTGCCATACCAAATGCCACAAACTGAGTGGACCAGAACAACACAAATGTATTGGGTTGAAGCTTAAGTTCAAACTTGAGGGAGAAAAAAGTCCTCACTCTCTGAAGATGGAGAGGCACACTATGCTCTGAGCCTTCCCTCGGCTTCCAGTGTCACTGGCCATCTGTGGCATCTCTTGATTTATAGATGTGTTACTCTAATCATTGTGTCTGTCATTATGTGAAACTGTCCCTTGAGTCTCTGTCTCTGCTTCTCTTCTTCTTTTCTTATTCAGGCATAGTTATACTAGATTAAGGAAGCACCTTATCCCAGTATGATCTTATTTTAAGTAATTACATTTGCAGAGATCCTATTTGCAAACAAAATCCCATTCTGAGATTCTGAGAAGAACATGAATTTTAGAGCAACACTAACCTAATACTATCCATGACTATGTCTGAATTAGAAGTCTATTTTCCAACTAAGAAATACATTTCCTCTGTTATGAACTAAAATTGGCCATACAATTGTTGAGCCTATGACCAGCTTCTGACTGTTGGTAGTCTGAGACGGCAATATGATTCCACCCAGAAGGATGGTAGTATGAGTACCTGGTCCACACATACCTCAAATCTTTGTGCCTCACATTTTATTGGATTCCTTCACTTTCATGAAATTTATTCTCTGTGCTAATTTTGAGAATCTAGACCTTTCTCTAGATTAGAAAGTTTCATTTTTTTTATATATAACGTGCTTCATCTTTCATCTACACTTTGGTAGCTTTGAAATGGTGGTAATTCATGATGAACAGACTTAATATAATATTAAGAGAAAGCCATCAGCAACAAAAGCAATACATTAGCCAAATGTGGTGGCACATGCTTGTCCTTCTAATTCTCTGGGAGCCTGAGGCAGGAGAATAGCATGTTAGAGCTTAGCATGGACAACATAGAAACTTAACAAAAAAAGAAAGAAAGAAAGAAAGAGGCAGCGGAGACAGGATGTAGCTCAGTGCAAAAACCCTGTCTTCAATCTTGCCAGTGGAAAAAAAGGGAAAAAGGTTATCTATAGCCGTCCATAGCCTTCGATTGATGTTAAAGTTATCACTGAAGCAGGATTGAATTGGGGGCTGAATTGGTTGCAAGTATATGTAACAAGCATTTGGGCTTTCACATTTCCTCTGCAATGACAAGGAAGACTAGAGGTTTGGCAGAAAATATCGGGATTGTAGAACACTAGGTCAGTGCAGGATGACGTGTAGAACAAAGGGTGATTAAATGAATTTTTACATGCTGAACTCTAAGGTTCCAACACTCCTCCCTTTGTCATGTCTAGAATATTAGTGGTCAGTTTTCATCCTCAAGATGTGGTACTGGAAATTTCTCAAGTCTAATTATCCCAGGAGAAGATGATTCACGTTGGTCGTCCATAGTGAGGTGCTTTCATCATGCTAACCCAAACTGGAGCTCATGTTGGCTGGGTGATGACCATACTCAGAATTTCCCGAGTTCTGTGATACTTCATTCTTAATTATGAGCAATCTGGCAAAAATGCCAGATATCTGAGAAACAACTTTAACTGGGAAGTTAAAGAGCAGCATACAGAAGCACAAAAATAAGCAACTGAAAGAAAAATAACAAAAATTAGACAGAAAAGACAATTTGGAAGAAGGAGCGAAAACTCTAAAAACTGAAAAAATAAAATCTATTATTATTTTCAGAAAGATAAGTAAGGATACTTTACCTATGAAATAAGAGCATCTACTGTAATGAAAGTTTTCAAAGATAAAGTCTGAGCTCTTAGAATAGTAGCCACAACTTAAGAATTTAATAAAATGATCAGAATACAAAACTAGCATCTTTCTAAAACTAAAGTAGTAGTGTAAAAAGATGAAATATTATTTTACATTTGGTTTGGAGATTGAATTTCTGCTTTTACCAAACAAGAAATACTTTAGAAATACTTCAACGAAAATTTCCAAGTCTAAATCAAACAAGTCTTGATATCATCACACATTAGAACTACTTCATTTAAAAAGTAGAAAATAGCAATTTTAAAATACTGTATCTGATATTTAAACCCTTGTGACAATGACAAAAATGACACATTCCTTTGGAAATATCCTGTAGTGTGCAATGGAAATTTGTCTGAGACTGACAATAACGAGACTGTGTCATCTGGTCCTAAAGTGACAATTAACACTGGACAAGCTTCTTAACCTTCTGACGCTCAGTTTTCTAACATTAGTTTGTTGTTCTTGAATTCTTTTAGAGTTCAAACTTTCTCTATACTGAGTGCTTACTAACGGGTCAGACACATGAACATGTGCATCCACGCACATATCTGCCCTTCATACCCTCTCATGAACACGCACGTCATTTTCTTTCTTTCTTTTTTTTTTTTTTTTTTTTTTTTTTTTTTTTTTTTTTTTTTTTTTTTTTTTTTGGTGCTGGGGATCGAACTCAGAGCTTTAGTGCTTGCAAGTCAAGCACTCTACCCACTGAGCTAAATCCCTAGCCCCACACACGTCATTTTCTAAGCTGTTTGTCCGAACACTGTCTCAGTTTAACTGTACACTCCTGGGTTCTGCCAGTTCTGTCTTGGTTTAGGCCTGCTGGGCTGCTGCCAGTTGCTCAGTGGGACATCAAAGTGACACTGAATGGATAGAAAAAGTTGATAAATGACATGGAGTGAAGGTCACTTTGAAGTCCTGCAGTGTCACCAGAAATAACACAGGAAAACCAAAACAACGAGGAGTAGGGTGGGGGCAGGGCATCGACCCCTGCAAGAAATAGTCCTCGTGGAATGGAAACATAGGCCCAAGGCGTAGTAATATTAACACAGAAAAGAAATGATGGGGTGAGCAAAAAGAAAAAAAAAAAAAAACTAATAAAAAGCATATAACTTTTTTGGTTTTATTCATATGATACTCTAGAATGCATCGACAGATTAGCCTCAGAGACGAGTTCAGTTAGGGTGATGCTGCGGCTGCTGCTCCCGCACATCCACCTGGAAATTGCCGGAAAACACTGGTGATAAATGCTCATTATGTGAACTTTCATTCTGAACATTGTCTCCTCTGATCCATCATCTGTTTCATTTTTGAAAAGTACACTTGACGACTGAGGAAAGGATCAGAAAAAAGTAACGGGCATAGTAATGAAATCTGTTTGGTGATATCTGAATTCACTTGATGTGAAGTCTGGAAAGGAGAAGTGAAAAAACGTGATCTACTCATAAGAAAACACCAAGATATCAGGTGCAAGTATGTCAGGCAGCACATCTAGGACGAAATAAACATCGCCAGGGCAGCATCTCTGAGGAAGCTGCTTATTGGGCTTTTCCCACTCTGGGAACCAGAATCGATGTTAAGAGTTGGGTAAGAACTAAAGTGTAAATTTTAGACACCTTTAACAGGATCCTTAGGAATTCTTTATAGAGCCTTATCGGTACAACAAAATCATTTTTCAGTGAAAACTAAACTCATACTTTAAAAGAAAAGTAAATATATATGGGTTTGCTTATGAGGTTTCTCATGACTCTTTGCTAAGAGGAAGTGATACCCACTGGCCGCTGTAGCTGAGGTAGATCTCTTGGTCTGGACCGGATCTTTTCTAATGTTATAAGAAATTCTTCATGTCACATCTGTTCTGGGAAAGACTGCTACTCTGGCTATCTGACTGTCACTTTCGCTTATGATTTTTTTTTTTTTAATCCCAGACTCTGTCAATAGAAATGGAGGTAATAGCTCTCAGCCTACAGATTCAGGTGCACATGATATATAGTTTTATTTTACTTTTTTGTACCTCTAAAGATGAGTTAACTTTCCGAGATTTCATTCAACACCTGGGATACTGGTGAATAGGCAGAAGAGTGTGGATGTGGTATTATCTGGTATTCCATAGAATTTGTCCATTCAGACAACTTTTGCAACATCTCTTACCCTTTTGGCAACAAACAAACACTAAAAAAAAGTCTTCAGTCCAAGTGACACTGACAGTTAATTTCACACACGCATTGGCATATAGACAGCATTTGGCTCTGCTGAGCTCTTGTGGGCCAGAGAAATACCTCTGAAATTACTGAGGTCAGCAGATACCCACCCGCGCACGTCACAGAACTATTCCCACCTTCAGGCGTTGCCGCCTCTCTGGGCATAGGTCCTTTGGGCTTTCAGCACAAACGCCTAATGTGGAGTTTTGGGGTCTTCCTGTTCTTTGCTAGAAAAATAAGGGAGAAGGTCCTCCTCTCATTTGACTGCTCACTGCCCTCTCAGCAATTTTTTTCACCTTCCTATCCAATCCCTAGAATTTACTTCCATCTCCTGGTGCAGTCGCAAGCTGCTCAGACATTCTGATTTTCTGGTGTATAATTTTCCATTCAAATGCTCTCTGTAACCATAATCATACATTTTCACCAAGACAGGGGTTCCCTTGGCTAGATTCAGGGTCAAGGACACATAAGTGAATGCAGGTGAGTAGTTGTGAGACGAGAAAGAAATATTGTTGTACTTCAGTGATGAGGAGACAGAAAACATGGGCCAGTGCAGAAATGCATCCTGACGTGAATGAACAGCCGAAAACTCGATCCTTCTACTGGTGCATGAAGGAATATCACCCCGGTGGGCAGATCTTCTAAATTTTCTGGAGAAAATAGAGAATTCTCTGTCATAAAGCTTTCATTTTCAAATGCTGGCCAGTGTTTTGATTTTAAAAGAATGTGTGACCAACACCACAGTCACCAATGAAACGTTTCTCTACGAAAGATTTGGCTTAATGTCTGCTAATTTAAGACCTGTGCTTTGTTAGTTCTCTTTCTATTCCTATACCAAAGTATCCGAGGCTGGGCCATTTTATAAAGAGGATCTATTAGCTCACAATTTTAGGATCTGGAATTCCAAACAACCTGGCTGTATCAGTGGTAAGGGCCCCTTGGCTACCTTCTCTCATGGCAGATGGCGTGATAACAGCAAAGAAGTCACATCCCAACGGAAAGCCCAGGAGGCTAAGAAGGGGTCGGGTTGCTCTTGTAGTACAGCTGTCTGCTGACAGCTAGGTCAAGGGTCCCACAAGAGCTTCTTTAGTTCCCTCCAAAAGCAGCACCACCTCGCTGAAAGACCTCATCCAGGCTGTGCTTCCTGAAGGTCCCACCTCCTTTCATGCTACTGAACTGAGGCCAAGCTGGTTCCCACCCATGAACATTCCGGGGACCCGTGCAATATAGGGAATGTCCTCTGCTTTTAGTAGTTTGTACCTTTAAATACTGGAAGTCAGGAAGACCACTTAGCTTCTACTTTCCACAGTGACACATCCTTCCCTTGTAGTAATTAGATGGGAATGGTCTCCTTTGAATCAAGAGAAGGGAAAGAAAGGGATTCTGTGTGAATCATCTTCATCATCCAAGCAATAGTGCAGAAATATGCTCACATTGCTGATTTTTGCTTGTTTTCAAGGCCTATGCACATGCAAAACTCAGTCCACCATGAGTCTAGTCTGAGTGCAACATGGACATGTCCCCTTCTCTGATGTTGGGACATTTTCTGTATTGTGTCTAAGGGACCACTGAAGCTTTGTAGAGAAGACTCTTTTCCCACTGAAAATGCAATTCATAGTGAATTTCAGGTCCATAGGTCAGCTGGACCTGGATGCCTCTTCCGGAGGTAAAGCCACAGCCTCAGGTGAGGTACGTTTACTGCAGTCCAGTTTAAAGGAAAGGCCTGAACATTTTCCTGCTCAGTGGCTGTCTACTCCCGAATCCTGCTTTCCTCATAGCAGCCAGAGTGTTCTATTTCAACGGAATTTTGATTTTCTTCTTACCAAGGATAGAAAAGATATAATTTTCTTTCTGGGACCTGTAGCTACACTTTATTATGTAGGAGAAACATAAAAATCTTATTTGTCTTTTTCTTATTCATAGTCACTCAACATGATGCCTGATAAGAGCAATTAGTCACCAATGAGTATTGTTTTGAATGAATTGATAGTAGAATATCTTATTTATGATTGAATATTTTGCTGTCTTTCAAATTTGTCCCTTGCAAATATTTAAATAATCAAAGCATACTTCTAAAGAAGAATCTGTGCCATAGGATTAGTATATTTAATTTCCGTGGTTACATTTTAGAAATGACTAGTGGAGGAGAAAGGAAGCATGTAAGAAATAAGGGTTTTAAAATATTCAGAGCTATCCTAATTCAGACTTTTCTAGGACTAATGGTAGAACTAATAGTATCTTACATTTCCAGGAATATATAAAGCCAGAATTAGAACAAATTGAAAATGAGCTTCCACTATACCTGAAGACAAGGTTGATATAAAGTAAGGGAGGCTACTCTACATGATTATTCTAATTCCATCAGACAATTCTGGGAGCTAAGTTGAAAGCTACCGGTCTTGGGAAGTCATGGAAAGGCTTTCTTGTAGGAGACACACCCACACCCACCCACACACATACACACACACACACACACACACACACACACACACACAGAATGAATCATTCAATCAATCAGAGATGGTATTTCTCAAGGTAGAAGAATTTTTTGCACTGGTGCCTGAAAGTGAGCAACACGAGTGAGAAATGTCAGAAAGGAGAAATAATTGAAATAGCAATGATTACCTCTAAATCAGCTGAATAGAGCGGTGGCTAAGAATTAGCAAATTAGCAGTACTGGTTATTTTAGCCAATACTAAGAGAGAAAAAATGAGTCACTCCATGACAAAGGGATCAGTACCTAGATCAACTAGTGTGGTAGAGAAGGATATGCAGACTTTTTTCTCTTTGGCTTTGCATTTTGATATAGACCTTAGGGTGAAAAGAAAGTAATAAATCTTGTTTCAATATAGCCACAGTTGTTTTATCTGTTAGTTGGAACTTGTACTTTTAAAAGCCAAGTCCCCTGCTCTATGGTCTTCAACAGATAGGGCTGAATTATTAACAGCTATCAATCTAAATATATGTATATATATATATATATATATAAAATGTGTGAATTATCACTAGCTGAGAATGTGATAATACACTATTTCTTCATTTTGAAAGAAAAAAGAAAAACATTCAGGGTATGAGGTGTATGTTGTCTCAAAATCTGGAAATCAAATATATTTGAGTAGATTGAATAACTTAATTTGATAAATTGCTAATAGTTCAGCTTGTTAAGAGAGTTTCCCAAGTTTAAGTGGAATGCAAAACTGAAACAATAATTTTGAACGATAAACAGTTAGTAATGGACTGAAATAAATGCTGATAATTTCAAGGGAAAATTCTGTGATAATGTGCATCCCTGAACATTATGTTGGCCTGATTTCTAGACCTCTTCTGAGAGAGGAAAATGATAGGTCAAGCTGTCGCAGATGCCTGGCCAAAGCTTAGCCAAGTCTTGGTTGTTTACACAGCCATTTTCACTTCGGTTCTCTCTTTCCCAAACTTATTTGAAACAGAGTAGATAATTTGTTGATTCTATAACTTTTTCTTTTGTGTGTCTGGCTAAAATATTTACTGCAAAATATTTTGGTGAAGGGGTGTCCCCAGGAACTCATATTTCAAGAATAAGTAATTTGTTTCAAATCTATGCTATCTTTCAATTAGATAGTCCCAGAAGCGTCAAAGTCTATTTTTTCTTTTACTAAGAAGGAATGAAGATTGCTTTATTCTTCTGCACATACCAATTCTACATCTTGCAAACGTATTCAGTCATTTCCAGTTATCATTGTTTTTCATGGGCCACTCACTCGTTGGTTTTCTTGTCTCTTCTATTACTTTTAATTATCTGAGAGCAATTTTAACATTTCCTTCTTAAACTAGAAATATGTACATTAATACAAATTAGTTTTGTTTTTAATGACAAACATTTCAAATACCACAATATATCTTTATTTAATGCACCATAGAATTTGGATCATTGCATTGACTTGTTGAAGTTCAAACTGTGGCAGGTGCAGATTTCATCAGTGGTGGTAACTGTGACGTGCCACCACAGGGTACCGTAATTGTCAATTGAATTTTTAAACCACAAAGAAAAGACTACTTCTTCCCTAACTAAAAACCAATAATCACTGTGTAAGTTGATGGTGCATGAAATGATTGCACCTGCCTGTAACTGTGGGTGCAAAAGGAAAATTAGTAGATCTTTTTTCGAACTGACTCGACATAGATGCTTTTCAAAATTATTTGTTTGCCTTAAATCAGAATTTGGAAAGAGAGCCTGCCTTCTCCATGGAGAGACTTTGTGCCTGGGTGTTGGGAAATGCTACATGTGTGAATCTACTACTTACCTTGGAAAATGCAAGAAGATTCCTACTTGACTTGATTCCTGGCTAGGTGATGTTCGTGTGGATAGTAAACAAGACAAGACAAGAGTTATATAATTTATTTTAAAAATTCTCAATGAGGCAAGATCGCTTGGTACATATGTGATTATATTCCACAGTATAATATCTCTTCCAGATTTTATTCAGCTGTGATGCTGTGATTAGGGATATGATCTCTCTCTCTCTGCCTGTCTCTCTCTCTCTCTTCTTTCTTTCAGGTGAGGGGAATTGAGACAGGGTCTTGCTATTTGGTTTAAGCTGACCTTGAAATTACTATGAAGTCCAGGGTAGACTTGAACACACAAAAATCTTCCTGCCTCAGCCTCCCACTCCTGGAATTACAGGTGTAATTACAGGTGTATTACCACACCTGGAAATTATTTTTTCTTGTGATGTTTTTGTATGGTTTTTAATTTTAGGATACTATTGGCTTCATAGATTAGTTTAAGAGTGTTATTTCTTTTTTTGCAAAGGAACGGTGTTAACTTATACATTTGAGATATTTCACCAGTAAAACCATTTGAGTCTATGTTTCTCACTCTGGCAAGTTTAGAAGTTGGTCTTTATTATCTCAATCATTTTAAGTGTTTCATATCCACTATGATTTGATTTCTTCTGAGGCAATTTTAGTAGTTTCTCTTTCTAGTATTTGTCCATTTCAACTACAGATCCCTAATGTTTGGGCATATATTTGTTAGTAAGATTGCCTTGTAATCTAATTTATTTCTGAAAGTCAATAAAAATGACTTTATTTCTTGATTTACATTTGTGAGTCTTCTTTTTCTTGGCAAGCTTACTTTATGGTTTGTTAATTTTGTTGATCTTATCAATGACTCAATTCTTGCTTTTGTTTTTTTATTGTTCATATCATTTATTTTTATTCTACTATTTATTCTTTCTTCTTTTGCAGGTTTTTGTATTACTACTATTTTTCTAGATTCTCGTCAGTTAAATAATTTGAGAGCTTTATAATACCATCCTTCAGAGTGTACATTTCTCTCCAAGAACTGCTTTATTTGCAACTCATAAGTTTTTGAATATTACATTTTACATTTTTATTCATATCCAAGTATTTCCTATTTTCAATTGTTATTTCTCTTTTGAAAGATTGGTTAATTAGGAGAGTGTGTTTTAGTTTCTATATATTTATCTATTGTTCGCATTTCTTACTGTTAAACATCATCTGACTTCATTTTGATGTTGTTTTTGTTGGAAGTATACCGTGTATGATGTTAATCCTCTTCAATATTGAAGGGTTTTGTATGCACTCACGTGCAGTCTTTTCTAAAGAAAATTAAAGGTGAATTTAAGAAGAATATGCATCCTACTCTTCTCAGTATAACATTCTGGAGACACCTGATAATTCTAGTATGAACATGATCTGCTCAAGTCCTTCATTCTCTTGTTGATCTTTTAGTTGATCTGCCCTTTGCTAATGTTGATTTGTGTGTGTGTGTGTGTGGGTGTGTGTATGTGTGTGCTTAAAATTCTTAGAATTCACGGATGCAATATCCTTCTTTGATCTGACGATAATTTTTGTCTTAAAGTCTATTTTATCTGATATTAGAAGTAAGGTATTTATCTTTGTGAAGACTCTTGTATAAGTAGTTATTTTGCTCTTTCTTCTTTCAAGTTTCTCTTGTCTTTAACAAAAACGATTATCTTGGCCTTCTGAGCGAATCTCTTTGAAATTATCTTACACCGAATTCACTGTACATTCTGAATATATAGATCAATACTTTTATTTTTAAATTAATTTTTCCTCAATCAAAAATTCAATTCATCCACTAGTTTACATGTCTGTGTTATAAGATGATCTAGATTCTGTTTCTGTTATTGTATATTTTAATGTTTAGATCACCCCAGAGTTGTCAGACGGAAGCCATTTCGAGCAGGATCATTCTCTGTGAACTTCTTGTTTTATAAACAGATTTTTCAGATCACCTTTTATTTTGTCATCTCAGCCCTGAAATCAGTTATTCTTCCGGGATGTTCTGGTTCTTTTCAGTAGAGAATAGCATATAGAAACAAAGACCTACGTATTAATTGTGCCTGTTTTTCTGGTGTATTGTTTTTTGTTTGCTTGCTTTTGGATTCCTTTAACATTTATTTATTCTTTAACTTTTAAAAATGTTTATTTGTTTCTTTTTTATTAGTACATGTGTGTAGTACGTAATGTTTACATTCCTTGTGGGATGTTGGTACATGTACATAGCACATCTTAATTCCTTTTTTTATCCACTTTCCCTTCTAACCACCATCCCCGATCAAAATCTACTGTTTAAATTTTTAAAAAATAACTATAGCAAAAGACACATTGCCATTAGTCCTGCTCAAAATATTCTTCTTAACTTTGAACACACTTATTCCATCATTTGTACCACTTTCCGAAGCAGTTCTGAAAATCTGGTGAACGCTGCCGCTGAGTCCGACCCAACAGAAAGGCAGGCTGGAAAAAACATTGTGATGCGCCCTCACCCGCCTTACTCACTGGATCTGGCGCTGTCGTACTTCTGTCTTCCCTAAAGTCAAAGTGATCATGAAAAGTAAACATTCTGAAGCAATTCGGGACATCGAGGCAGCCAGGAAAGTGCAACTAGAGACACTCAAAAAGAGGATTTCCAGAAGTGCTTTAGAAAGTGGAAGGAATAATGAGATAAGTGTAATTGAAGCAAAGAGAAGTAATTTGCAGGAGAACAATGGAATGTGTCTCTTACTATAATGTATTTTTAAAAATTCAAAAACGTACCATATTGTTTGATCACAATTTGGTAGCATTGCATTTGCCTTTACCATAGCAGGCCCGTGTCCCCCTTACTTCACGGGGTGCATAGACACAGTCCTCCCGCCGGCCCATATCACGCAGATGTTTCCAATACCCACTCAGGCTCCAGCACTTTGAGTTACGCCAATTGTCCTTTAAACACTCTTCACAGCTCTGCTCACTCTGAAACCTCACACCTGACTCTTGCTTTCCTTAGGAATCTTCATCTCTCTACCTTTCAACGTTTCTGTCCCTCTGGAAATGCCCTTTGCACCTACTCTAGGGTCGACCCTGTCCGGTCGGCTGCTACCTCGGGCAAGTGCTTTCCTCTCCCTATCTGCCTCAGAGGTCTGAGTGAGTGACACTATTTCATATGGCACTTGGTTCCGCCGCCCTGGGCCAGCTTGCCTTTCGGTGCAGCAGCCCTGCTCATCATCAGTGTCCTGTGCATGGCCACCAGGTAAGTTCAACGTTTCTTACACTGCTCCCCGTTGTGCACAAGCTTGCGTACTAGCTTTTGGAATGATTTGATTAGCAAGAGAATGCAAACAGAAAAGGAGGAAAGTCTTTGAGTGTTTATATTATATTTTTTGTGAAGTATATAATCTACCCCAAGAATGTACATTTGTGATTATTGTATCAAAAGAAATATTTATCCATTAGCTAGCATGCTTTTTAAAATCATTTAATTTTTTTGTTTTGGTTTTCATTTCTAAAACCTTTGGCCAACTGTTGTATTTTACCTGTAGTATACACTTCTTATTAAAGCATAAAGGCGGGCTGGGGATTTAGCTCAGTGATTAGAGTGCTTGCCTTGCAAGCACAAGGGCCTGAGTTCGATCCCCGGCACCACAAAAAAAAAAAAAAAAGAAGCATAAAGGTCACAAATGACTCAAATTCAGGAATATATAATGAGATAGTACAAAAATTTCTCCTAAATATTGGCTAAATATCCTTGGATATTACCAGTGTTAAATGTAAATTGTAAGTATATTCTAAATAGATTTTACAGACTTAATAGTTATTCACATTAAAAAAAAAACTCAGAACAATATAGACATTTTCAGTTATACATAATTACAATTTTACACAGAAAATACATTATTTAGAGATATGCATATTGTGTCATATGTGTATGTTTGTACATGCATACATATAGTTAGCTGCATATATGTCAAGTGTATCTGTGATTGTGCTTAAGTATTCATATGTTCTATGAATATACACATGCAAACATTTTGTACATATATTATTGTGTATGGGTTATTCAAAAGTATTCATTTTCTTTAAGAATTGAGACATGAAATCTTGTTTCTTTTCCTTGAGAGACAAGTCATCGCTTACTTTTGTTCTCAGACCTATTAAAAAAAAAAAAACCCAGAAAAGAAAGTAAGTTTTCATAATGAAGTAAATCCTTCAAGCTGATATTCAGAGAGAAATTAAGAAAGTAAGAAGCACAGGACAAAACCCACTAAGAAGATTTAAGAAAGTTTTGCATGATTCATTTAACTCACTTTTAAGTGGCCAAGGATATGAATATTAAAGTTTGGATAATGGAGGTTACCCTATCAGGATTCTAGAAGAAGGAGGAGGAGGAGGAGGAGGAGGATGAGGAGGAGGACAATGAGGAGGAGGAGGAGGAGGATGCTGATGATGATGAGGAGGAGGAGGCAGAAGCAGGGCAGACAGATGAGGAGGAGAAATTGTTGTCTATTGCTGATAGTTATTGTGTTAACCAATGCATGTTTTGTTTTCAGGGGGAGTATAAGACCATATTATCTAGATTTTGGAGGGAGGGGAGGGCCTAGCAGGATAATGAGTTATTGCTTACATTTGTATCCAACTAAGTCTTTTAAAATTCTAAGAGGAGAGTTCAGAAGTAAAAACTCAGAAATTGTATTCCAAAAGCCATAATTGCAGCAAAATCAATTAGACAATTTTTCTTGATCGCATTTGAAGCTTTGACATTACACATCCCGTTTATTTGCTTCTGGCCTAATAATCCTCTGCATGCTGGGAAAAATCTTTGTTCTCTGATAGAAGTAATAAAGCTGTCTGCACGATTTTCTCTTGTGAGACACGAAGTGTTCCTATTTTATTTAATCTATTGGTGTGCAGCCTTTTCAAAGTAAATACTTCACACACACTGAACAGAGAAAGACATGCAAGGGGCTGGCCTTAAGTGTAAAAATTAAAAAGTGTCCTGTGAAGAAATAATGATGGCTCTCTACGAAATTAAATAAATAAGAATCTCAGGTCAAGGGGGCCTTGACTCATTGCTGCCAGAGTGCGGAGGGCTTCATTTTCTCCCAATGCCCTGTTCCATTCAGCTGTTCCTCTTGAATAGGAAGCATGGAGAAAATGAAGAGATCTAAATGCCAGCAGGAGATGAGCTGCATTCTTCCAGGCATGGCCTGAGCCTAGTCACCCAGAACAACTTGTGATCCTTGGACAAAGCCGTTCACAGCAGGTGGCCATATCAAGAAATTTTCCTCCTGGAATTAGATATTATCCCAGGAATCACCACTGAGTCAAACATAATGCCCCATCCTGCTGGGTCAAGTAGGATTCCATTTCAATTTCTTTACACAACGATGCGTTTCATCTTGTCTGTGTACAATGACAGTGCTCAGGCATGAAATAAATTGAAGTGCCTGAAAGGCAGAATTATCCCTTGAACCTGCAGCATTCCCAACCCCAAAAACATACATTGTCAAGTGAGTTCCAGATAAGCAGGATCTTCGGCAAGTGTTTGTGCTGCTTGGCTTCCTTTAATCATACTCCCTTTTGTAAAATGGATTTTCGAGGGGAAAGATAAATCACTGCTAAGGAAAAAAAGTCATTTTCAAAAGGCTTAAGTGGTGCATTTTGTGAGACTTTCCAAGGTGAAACAGGTAATTCAGACTAGTGAGTCTTTTTGATCAATTTAATTAATTCCTCATATTACCAATAAATACTATTGAAATAAAGCATTTTATTTATAACAATGTCAGTACAGATAGAAGGTGATGATTTTTTTAGGATACTATCCAAACTCCAGCAATTGAAAGTTTAGACTGAGAGCAAGTTTTCTGCCTCCCTCTTTTCTGAAGGGTAGAACTTCTCTGCCCTGTTTGACAGGTGCATTTCAATATGTTTATCCATAATACACTTCTGCCTAGCGGGCGTCATGCTAGTTTCAGCTCGGCTGTATGGGCAGGCGAAATAGTACGTTTTTCTCCACTGTCAGGCTATGTTTGAGCCCTTAAAATGCACAAGATATGTGAGAAAATCTGAAGAGTAACATTTTATTTTCATTTTGCTGGAATGAAAAGCCTTTCTTTAGCAGTCAGTTTTTTTGCAATCTTAAAGTGTATTGCACTTGTAAGAATGATTCTCTTGAATATATTCATGGAGAGACTGGAACAGAAAGAAGTGTTTTAACTTTTAAAAATTTTGAGTATCTTAATGACTGCTATACAAAAAATTCTGTTAGAACAAATGGAAAGAAAAATTAGGATACATAATATAACTTGAACTTCAATGCCCAATTCCTGTAACCCCTTTTTCTTTTGATATCAGTTTTTTTCACTCAAACATACATCTTTAGGCAGTGTGGAAAGTCACTTACAATATAAAAATAAATACATTTCAAAATTTTAAGCTAGATTAAAATTGTGTTACTATTATTTTCACCTTTCTAAATGTGGATTCAAAAGTGATCCCAACACTAACATGAACTTGGATGCCCGCTGATAGTAGAGTTTCTTTCTTTCAAATTGTGTACATTATTTGTGTGGGAATATTGTGTTACAAATTGCTATCATTCTGCAAATTTATCACTGCTATAAAAATTCATGCAGCTATGAATACACATCTTGGCCCACTAAGCACATAGGAGTTAATCAGAAAGGTCTAAGTAATTTATAAAACATAGAAAGCTATTATGATATTACTTACAAGAATCTACTGAAAATAATAGCCACATGAATTTAGAAAGTATATTCAAAGAAATAGGCATCTGTAAGTGAATGTTTCTAATATTTTGTTGTTTACCAATTTTAGTGTTATTCATTACTTCTTTATTTCTTTAATTTTGAAAATCTCTACTGAAGTAGCACACATCTGGGCTATGAGAAGATGTGTATTGCACCTAAGGAGATCCAAATGTTTACTACTTTAAGGAAAAACAATATGCTCATGATGTTTTTCTTTTCCTCCAAATATTTGAACATCCATTTCGTTTAGATCAGTACTGTACTTTGTTTCTCTGCTAAGTTTCTGTTTTTCCTGTGAGAAACATCTTGCGGCTGAAGTCCACAGCATCACACACTGTACCTTATTAGACTTAGCTTCATGCTCTACACCTATAGTTGATCGATACGTGTTTTAACTTTAAAGATCAACATACAGATATCTAAGAAATAATTCCATATGTTAATTTGATATAATTCATGTAATGTTTTGGAATTTAATTTCTCTGATAAGAGATTTATGTAAAAATTGTGATTTAGAAGACTATATTTTTCATTTGGATTCTTCATCACATATTATAGTTAGTGGTAAAAAAACTTGAATGATATTTTTCAAAGCACTAAGAACTATTTCTTTTTCAAATTGATGTTTTTCATGGCAGACTATGAACTATTAATATTTGTCATCGTCTTTGTACATTCTCATTGAACCACATAGAGTCTTCAAAAAGGAAGAAAATATTTGTTTCTTCACTTTCACAATTTTATAAAGCAATTTACTGTTTCAAATGGAAATAGCTTCTGAGTTGTCCCTTGATGAAGACGGTGTTATAATACTTTTAATTTTTATTTTTAATGTTTTTAACAATGATAAGGTTTTTTAAGGTTGAAGAAGGGGAGTTTATTTTATTTTGTAACAATAATCTCTATAAAGAGCGGGCTAATTCTCACCCAGTGTCTTGGGCAAATACTTAGGAAATCAAACGTGTAAATTAGGCTGTGTTAAGATGTGGTACAGTGAGGAATAATTACCAAGTCTTAGCAATTTAAAATACTGTCTCACTTAGCCTGCACACCTTCATGACTTTATCAGGCTCTCTACACCCTGAAATCGCTAGTGGTCCAGGCTGAGGCAGAAGTGATTTCTCCAATGACGCTCATGACAACGCCAAAAGAAAAGGTAGCATGGCAAATCACACATGGGCTGTGAAAGCTGTTATCTGAAAGTGACTTGTGTCAGATCCACTTAAGCTTCCTGGCCAAAGCAAGCCATATGGCCATAACTATGAGAGAGTAAGAAAGTGAGATCCTTTCATGTGCCTGCAAAGGAAGACAGTTAAAAATCTTAGAAGAATTAAAGATTTCCTAAGCAGATTTTGCTACTAGCCTTCTTCTTTTTATTTTCTCAAAAATAATAAACTTCTCTGGTATATCTAACCTTGGAATTGTTCGACATATAGTCATATATACACTTTTATTTGAAAAATGCCAAGTTCTTCCCATCAAGATAAGTGTTTCCTCTATCGAGCTGAACTTGTCCCAAAAGATTTCATTTGCTGTAAGATGCTGAATCATTTATACTAGTACCTTCTGATTGCTGGCAACTGGTGCAAGCAATGTTTTACTTTATTATTAACATCAGTATTTCAGTTATTAAGAAGAGTTTTTTTTTTTTTTTTTTTACTAACTAATAAAAACACCTGTGAGCACTGTAGGACAGTAAAGCATTGTCCTCAACATAATGGCTGATAGTTCACTAAAGCAAAAGCATTCCCCAACTACCATTCAGCTCAAGGATAAAAGAGAAAGAGGAAAAGCCAGGTCTAGAGACAAATTCTAGCAATAAATTCTGTGCCTCCCGCCACAGCTTTGTGTCCTGAAGATTATGTCTTTTATAGCATCTGTTCTTAAAACATTTCAGACCCACCATGTGAGAGACAATATCTGTCCCCAGAAACAAGAGAATACATGTTTTTAAAGAAGAAAGAGAAAGGGAAGAAGGAAGAGGAGGAGGAGGAGGAGGAGAAAAGGCTGTTTTGGATGGTTTTCTTGAGCTGTGAAGGCAGCCTCAGGATTAGGAATACAGTACATGGAATGTGGAAGAGGAAGCAGTGTGGCTGTAAACCACATGTCTAAGAGACAAAAAGATGACATTGATCCATACGGTAGGAAAAACAAGACTCATGGAACACAGAAGAATTATAATGGTTTCTGCTTTTAAAGTAGCTGAATGATATTTTTAGAGGAAACATTTTCTTGACAAATAAGATTGTGATAGCAATTATACAGTATTTAATTTTATGCCAATAAACTCAATCTCAGAGCTTATTATAAAAGGAAAAATTATTAAAACAAAAAATGGGATACTCAGTAAAGATGAAGAGAGATAATGTAAAGACAACAAGAGGTTAATAACTGGTGTCTGTTGCCTTGTTCCATAATGAAAATAAGTATAAGGTATTTTCAAAGTAATATCAAGACAAAAAGATGTTTATCTTTGTTGCAATCTATTGTAAGAGAATAGATTATGGCAGGAGGAGAAATTAAAGCTAAATTAGATATTTGAGGTTAATGAAAATGTTATATCATTTCCTTCCCACACTCAAGGATTTGGGAAACAGAAATATTGTATTACAAGTACCTTGTCAAAAAGATCTAAGTGATACTATGATGGAATACATAAGGAAATTGAAGAATTCTCAGAGAATGAATATAATCTATAATCTCTATTGGTGTATCACACAGAACATCTATTCCTCCTCCATTATACGATGGCAACAGATTTCTATGCTGTATTTTGTAACAAACTTATTTTACCTTCACTTTTACTCAAGAAAATAAAACTTGGAAATAGAGCACTGTGAAAGAGCGCCCCCCCCAAAAAAAAATCTGCTATATATAACACAAATTTCTGAGTGCATTTGAGCAGCAAACGTGAGCAAGGAGGGAAGTAAAGGGCAAGTCACAAGTGGGCTTGCCTTGTATTGAATAACAAGGTACAAGAACTGGAAAGGAAGTGAAAGAATAGAAAGAGAGTGAGGAGTCAAAATGTGCCATAAGCAAGGAATGACCATGTGGGAAGCAGGCACTGAAATCCACCACATCACAGGCTGGATGACTATTTGAAAAACGGTGTAATGTCAGATTTTAGTTTTAAGGTACTTTTTGTTTGCAAAATTAGCACTCAGGCTTAGTTTCATATGCTTTTGGGAAAGTCTACTACATAGATGCATATTTAATAATGGAGATTTTTTGTAACCCTGAACAAAAACTCAATTTTATCCCTATGTATGACTGTTTGAAACAGAAACATGCGGATGAATTTGACATGAGCTAAGAACTGAAATAAGTCAATGTAGAAAAGTATATATTGATAGACCACTCATGATAGTTTTTAAAAATATGATTTGTAACCCTACCTTAACATTTCAGAAAGGAGTAAAAATTGGAGATAAAAATTTAGAATCCATGAACAGTTGGACCTCCATGTCCACGGGTTCCATGTGTGTGTATTCAACCAAATACTACACAGAAATATTAGAGGAAAAAATTGCATCTGTACTAAATACACAAGGACTTTCTGTTTTTTAGTATTATTGCCTAAACAATACACCATCACAACTATTGCATGGTGTTTGTATTGTAAGTACTCCAGAGATGGACATACGCACAGGTTGTATGCAAACACTGTGCCATTTTACATTAGGCACTTGAGCATCTAGGAGTTTTGGTATCAAGACAAGAGTAACCTACCTGCCCCCACTTCCTTCCAAGTGTAATCTGCCCCAAAGCAATAATGTCTTTTTTTCTTTTCATTCTTAACTACTACCTGAAATTTCATGCCTTAGATATTATTAGTATAGATATTTGAAGCAGTCTTCATGTTCTGGCCTGTGAACTGCCCCGAAGGAAGCTGGCCACTGTCCCTCTTCATCTCCACACACTGTCCACTTTGGAGTAGGTTGTAGCAGGTTTCAGAGAATTGTGGGGCAATTCATCAGCATCTGGGGAATCTATCAAGAGTAGGAATGTTCTATTAAATTATATTTGCTATCTGCCCCAACCCCCACTTTTTTTTAAAGAACTAGCAACCTTGTGTCTAGGTCTGTTTGAAAAACTATACTAAAATATTAGTTATTAAATTATAAATAATCAAAAGCTAATTAACCGACTCTACATTTCAAATATAAGAAAGTTGTCAAATGTGGTTTAGTTTATTCTAAAAGCTTTTGCTTAATTCTACTTTGTATTATATTCCTTAAAATTCCTTTTTTATGAAAAAAGAAATAATGATTCTGAATAAACAGGTTATTTTGGACATAAAAACAAAAAAGAGAAAGAAAAGTATATATTGAGAATTTAATATGGGAAAAGTGATCATTTTCTGCATTTAATAAATTAGAGAAATTCTGAAGTGAACTCTGGGCTTTCAATGGAAATGCAATGAAGGAAAAGTATCCTTGAGGCAAATAGCTATATCTCAATCAGCAGGGAACCTCTGATAATATCTGGATTGCAGGTTCAGCTAAAGAAGATATGTGTAAGATATTCAATTTAATAAATTATTTTCCAATGTTCTTGCAAAGTGAGCAGCTTATTTTGTCTCTTCAATCCAGTTCAATGAATAATTACTGAGATCGTATTGCAGAATTTCAATGAGTGTCAGATATATTCAGGTGACTAAGATAGGGCCTCCACTCTTACCAACATGAGGAGACTCTGCCATACCACGGTGTGAATCACATGCTATGAATTTGGAGATGGAGTTAAGAGGAAAGAAAACTTTGAAGAACAGAATTTTTATCAGTGGCTCAAATGATGAGTTGGGTTTTGCCAGACAGAAGAATAGAGATATGTCAAAGTACATAAATTAGCATATAGAGAATGAAAATGCATCTTACGACTGAGGTCCCCTGGGAGTAATTTAATGTAACAGGAAAGAGGGCAGGGTATCACCTCTGGCCAGTAGGCAAGTTTCAGTTCTAAAAAGAAGCATATTTTTATTGATAAAGTCCTATGAGTGAAATGAATTACAGTCCCTTTCTTATTGCTATTTCTATATTATCGGGTGCAACAACCAATTCGTGTTTCCATTCATTTTCTGTATATTCTTTCACATAGCTCTTTCTCCTTCCTGTATCTGTGTCTTTGTTACTGTTATTTTGCTCCCAGACAACAATTCCAGAAAGCCTAATTACTAGTCACAACAGAAATTTTATTTTCCATTTCCAAAACCCTTGATAGTACAACAAACCAACAAACACAAACCACACTCCTCCTTAAAATGATCACCTTCTAACTAGTTTCTAAACATATTTAGTGCCTCCTACAGAATATTTCCAATTTTGCTGATTCTTCTCCAGTTTTACTTCAGAATCCCTAACTTATGTCTTTATAATTATATCCTTTCTTACTAGCTTCCTTTCATATTCCTGCTCAGTCCCCCGAAGCCATTGCCTAAGCCTCCTCCACATTATGCTTCTGTAAAGTTCCTAAGTAGTCATGTCTTGTCTCTCATCAAGAAGATCAGGGGCAAAATGCTTGTTTGACATTTAAGACTATCACTTTCCTCCTACCTACAAACTAACGCTGCAACATTATTATCTACCGATAATAGTTTAGAATTGTAAGGTATTTGTGGTGCCTCTATTGTTGCCCTTTAGAACCATCAATCTATCTATCTATCTATCTATCTATCTATCTATCTATCTGTCTGTCTTCCTTTTAATAAGTAATGCAGTCAACAGAGATATGAATACTCTGTTTACACCAATTTTCTCATTCTAAGTCTCAGTCCATTGAAAATTCAGTACATCACATTAAGAGCATTGTAGATTTTAAAGTGCTAAAGTTTTGTAGAATGCTTATTGAAGAGATTAATCTGTTGCTAACCTAATTTCCATATGTGGTTTCACTTTTGAAGTTCACATTTATTAAATCTCTAACAGCCCTGTCCCGTTAACCAGTTTAGGATAAGTGGTGAGGGATGTGGTACAGAATACAGACCCATGAGTTTTAGCTACAGTCCAGGCTATTTTGCAACTCGGAATGTGTAATCCCTGAAGGAGTAGAAATGGAGAGAAGGAATAAAGCCCCAAAGGTCCTGATTTATGGGAGAGATCGGCCTCTACAGCTGCACAACCCCTGAATGAACTGTGATTCACACTGTTTGTTATGTCAAGTCTTTCTCCTGCTAGTGAATAGCATCCCCTTTTGGTGTGAAGAAAGAGTGGGCAGTCTTACAATGGGACTAGGACTCTTCAAATGTATGATTTAAAGCTTCCTTTTTAAAGATTTGCTCATCAGCAAAGTTTTAAAACTTACCGTGGCATCACATGTAAGAAAACAAGGAGGCAGATACTACTCCTATTGATCAACTTATGAAAGCAATTTCCTCTCATTTTATAAGAAGTATCTCATTTTCTTACTACAGTTTTCTTATTTCTTAAAGAATCAACTAAATCTATAATTTCAAAGCTGGATTTAGAAAGTGTAATATAAGAAATTTTACGAATAATTGAATGGTTAAGTTAAAATGCATTTGGTGAGTTTGACTGTGTCAAGATGTACAGAAAGATGGTTTGTGAATGTTTCATATTTTATGATGTTTACACATATTTGCTGCAGAATAACACATCTCCATGTAATATGGCAATGAAATATAGTCATTCTTTTACCTCGTCATAGCAAGTGATCTAACCAATTTTAAATCATGTAACTGAGGATGTCTGAAGATGGCAGATCAAAATACCTTGCTACATATGATGCAAAAGACAACTAGAAACACATTAGTAAAGAAAAACACATTACCGAAGACCATTAAATCAAGAAGATTACAGTGAAAGGCCTTAACCACCTTACTAAAGGATTGGAATTTAATCTAAAGTTATCCACTTTATATTAAAAAATTAAGCATCCAGTGCAGTGATTTCTTTACTCATTTTATGAAATCTTACAGTATAAAACTAATACCTATTTTTTCTAAAATGGTTTCCTGTGGACGCTGATTTAAAGTGATTGTTGAAAGGACAACTCTTTCTTGAGTTCTTTATTTTTATTTTAAATACTGTGAAGCAACAGCAGGGAACCACTTAACAGAGGCTCAGATGACCTGTTGTAAATAGGACACACTTTAAGTATTTCACACACAAAGTAGTCCGATACAATTTCCTGTGGGTTTTCTCCAACATATAACACTCATTGTGATGTAATAAAGTCTCATTGACATAAAACTAATAAAAAAGGATTTTATCTATCTTTAATACTTATTCTTAACGAAGAATATGAGATAGTTAAAAGAAAACCCAAATCAAACTGGAAAATGCTTACAGAAGAGACAATATGGGCCTCTCATGCAGAAACAATGTTTTGATTATAATTGTGAAGTGATTTACATGACATCAAGCTGTAGAATAGTAAAACATCGCAATAAGTGACTGAAAAATTTGTCTCCACTGATACTGAAATTGTTCTGATCAGAAATACGCTATGCATCATTTGTAAAAAATATGATTCCGTATCTAGGTAAACCAAGATAAAGAATAAATAAATAAATCACTCTTCACATTTTGAAAATACTGAGTAATTAAAATTGCATTGGATAGGCATAAAAATTAATAATTGGTAAGACTTGTTCACGTTCATAAAATAAATTCTGTTATCAAGGGCGGAAGGATATGCTTTAGGAGAGAACATTTAATACAAAATACTTCAGAGACAGAAGTAGATGTAGTTTCAGTTCTTTTTGGTTCTGCAAAGTGACAGCTTGAAAATACACTAATATCACTCCACTGTTTAATGTGTTTTTCATGCTGCTCACGCACACACGCACATATGCACACACACGCACACACACACGATCACACACACACTGCTCATTTAGTGGCAAACAGTTGCTGTTTCTATTTGAACTGATTAAGATATATTTTAAAAATAGGCTTTTGGCTTTTGAAATGGCACCAGTAATACCAAAGTGACATAATACTGCACTTTTGCAATTCAAACGGGCTGCCATTGAGGCAAGAGAAGCAAACGCCTCTGCACAATTTTCCTCCTTTTCTGTGAGTTAAGCAGATTTCCTCTTGAACGGTGGAGCTTCGCGGATGATTATGACATCAAAGTGTGACAGACAGTGATTATGTACTCAGGGAGAAAACGCAGTTAAAAAGAGACAATTGGTTCCCATAGCTTAAAGGGACAATTTCCCCGGCCAAAAGGAAAATAAACCCTACCACGCTGGGCTTCTTTTTGAAAGAGAGTAGACTCTTAGCCTGTTTCATTTGATTTTTCATTTCCTTTCGTATTTTAGAATCACACCGTTTCCCCACGTACTCAAATGCCTTTCTTATATCACTCAGTCACCCATCTACATAACCTACAGATTTTGGTTTTTGACCCAATTATTTGGTGGATTTGAGTATTTTTATCAGCAGATTTCTAAATATCAGGCACTTACACTTCAACGAAACTGACATCTGGTGTTATAACCTGAATTTTCTTTCAAATCTGCTATAACCTTTCTTAATTTGTGACCATCATTTAGTTTTTATAAATCTGTTTGAAAATCCGCATACAGTCTTGAACAGTCAGATCATTGTGGATTTATTGTAAGATGAACAATCAATGAATATTCACTTATTTTATTTTAAATTTTACTGTTTCTAATTCTGTCTGTTAAAGTACTTTCTTTGTGGAATAAATTAATTGCATGAGTTAATTATGTGACAGCATTTAACAATACCCAAAATAATATAATTGACTTGCAGTTCACTTTGTTTTTAGGCAGATGCATTGCTCTTAATCTGAAATTAATGTATATTTGATTTTAAAAATTGAGTTTTAATTTTATGTCCTGTAAATGTTAAGTAATGATCTAAATATACAACTTTGTTCTCACCTGAAAAAACTCTGAAAACAACTATCATTCTTTATTAGAGAGTCTGGATTATTTAAAAAAATTTTAGAGATCTATAATTATAAATCTTTTAAGTTATGCCATCTATATAGTAAAAGATACATATTACCAAGCATATAAATATTACATTTATCCTTCTAATTTAATTCATAAATAATACTATTATTTATGAGTAGTTATACCTCTAATAAATATTAGATTTACTCTGAAGGTGAATAAATTATTGGGAGGAAATTAATTGCAATTTTTAATGAGAAAACAAGATAAAATGTGTGGAATGTTTATTCAAAATTTTGAAGTGCTTTGTCTTTTGAATTGAGCATTGCCTAAACAGAATTTGCAACAAAATTATCTTGTAGTATACATAAATTTTCTATTTGGAAAAATAAACACACAATATGGACTATTTTTAAAATGTGGACAGCTCTTATTAAAAGATTTGAAAATAAATTAAAAAATAAAAACGCAGACAACACTAACAATATTTTTACAGAGGATTTTCAAAATATGTACCTTATAAGTATTGAACCCTCATATAATCACATTTAAATTCCTGAAAAAAAGGTAGAACATTACCAAATTGTATTGTAACTTTAAGTACCGTACTGAATAGAAAATGCCTAATTTATAATGCACTGTATAAAAATATCCAATTAAAGGATTGTTACATCTTTTGCATAATTTTCATTCTTTTATGTTTTCTTTCAAAGTTCTTACCTTGCTGCTGTTGTATCTTCTTTTTATGTTTTACATACTGCACTTTAGCTTGGAGTGAATAGCATCAGCTTTTATACTTGGTACCCTTTTTAAAGATTCTGTGACAATAATTGCAATATTTGGTGGCAGTGTGCTGCCCATCAAAACACAATCCTGAAGAAATTTTTAAATCTTTCTTACTTTTACCTATTTATAAATCCATCTATATAATCTTCCTCCCATAAATCTTAAACACAGTGTATAAATAATTGGAGATAACTAAACATGAATGAATTTTTAAATAATTGAGACTGATAAAACACATTTCCACACATTTAGTTTGTATTTTTACCACTGACACTTTTGATCATATTTCTGATGACATGACCTCAGGTAAGAGGTAATATATTTTATTTTGTGGACTTCACAATCCAAGAATGTCATAAGGAAAATGATATTTTAGTTTTTTTCCTCATTGAAAATGGCTACGTAGTGCCTGCTCAGTTAGCCCATCTCCATTAAGTAGACATTAAAATGGCTGATCCTCAAAAGCTTCTTCAATTTCAAAAAATTGATTCCTAAATAGTTTCTTGCTTTAAAATATTGTTTGTATTATAAATAATAATTTTGCCACAACACAAAAAGGAAATCTAGTTATGAAGATCTTTAAAAAATTACACCAACGAAATGGGGTAAAGAGAAAGCAGGAACACGAATATCGTCCAGCATGAGATCTCACAAAGCTGCTCCAAGTAAAATAGTGTATTTTGTATTAAATATTTATTGAAATGAACTTATTTTCTAAAGTTACTATATAATCATAGTGTACATAACAGGGTTCTATCCAGAATATAATGAGAAGTTTTTCTAGGGCTCTTCCCATTGGAAATCCACTTTTCATATTCTAACATGCTCAAAATGGAGGTGGACATCAGCAGTAATTTCACGGTTGTTGTTGACTTCATAGGTGCATTAAACCTGCAGAATGAGTGTCGAAGAGTTGGAGTATACATTTCAAGACAGTGGTGGAGGACTCTCAGAAAAATACTCAATGAAGAAGAGAATGCTAAGGTGTGGAAAATGTGGAGGTTGTTGGCTACTCAAAGTTATTTAAGACTATTTAAATTATTCAAAAGACTATGCATGTATGAACTCTGAACATGATGATGTTGGAATAACTTAACCAACTTAGTTCACACATGAATAATCAGGTTTCTATAAAATTTACATTATAGTACTCCGTGACATATGTTTGAAAGAATTCTCTCAAGAAGTAAAATCTATCCATTTATCTAGCTCTCTATCTATCTGTCTATCAAGGGGAATAGATACATAAACATTTGTGCCACATGATAGGGAACCTTATGTTAGAGTTTATAGTTTATTCCTGTCATTATTAAGAAAATGATAATACATTTTAAAAACAATAGCACTGATGCCATGAGTAATAACATACTTTTCCAAGCACATTCCAGCAAGTCCACCTAAAGCACCTGTGGATCTGCAGCCTTTACCTTTACAGGTTTGTCTCCCAGTCTCTCTGAACAGGACACCGCCACTCAGTAATCTATCCTTTCTGAACTCTTACACTTAGTACTAGGTAGGATCAAAATATATGATGTGTGTTTAAGTAAAATCATTACAATAAAATGTGCGAGGCCATTAATCCCTCTCAAATTACACTCCTTCACTTTGACACACTTAACCCCATTATTCTTGTGACTTTCTGAAGCAGATTTGGAAGTCCTGTTTTATAAGTGTATTTGTGCTGTTGTGGCTGTCTCAATGTCCTGAATTTATTCAAAATGTTTCTTTTCACAGTAATTTCCACTTTGAGGCACAGCTAGACATAGTATAGTGTTACAGCCAGTGAATGACGTGGGTGAGGACGTACCGTAATGTTTTTACTAGCCTGAGTTTTCCTCGGAAGACACTCAGTAGTGTTATTCACTATATTTTCTATCACATCTCTTAAAGGCCCTTATGAAAAAGAACTTCCAGAACTGCTTCAGAAACTGGCAGGAATAATGGGATAAGTATGTTTGACGGTAAGGAGAATATTTTGAGGAGAACTGATGGTAGTGTATCTTTTTCTATATAACTTTTGTTTATTTAAACATTAAACATAGATTGCTCACACTTTGTATATTCATTCATTGTTTAGGATTATTTTGAAAGACACTTTCTTCATGAGGTTTTCCCTGACTATCATAGAGATAGAGTTATTGTAGCATTCTGTCTACAATTTAGTGTAGCACATAAACAATGTACTATGATTTTACTACATATATTTTTATGTGAGTCTATTACCTAGTTGAGTGTACTTTCCCCAAAGGAAAGAATCAATTTCTACTTAGTATTATTGTGTGCATGGTGTGGAGTTCATATCACCCATCAGTGATAACTGTCAAGTCTTTACTGAGAGTAAATATTATTTTATATAAGGAAAAGTGTGAATAATGAATATATATCATGCATTTTCACTTGTATTTTGTATTTTACAATCTCAGTTTAACAAATTATTTAGAGCATGACAATGTTGAAACCAAGGGAAAGAGGTTAATTTTCTGGGTTTATTTTTACCTGTTTATCCCCGTCATCATAACTGGCAATATTTTTTCTGGTTCTTGCTGAATCTGGAGAACATTATGAATAGTTCACTGACTTATTTTCACTTGGTAAAAAATCAGTACTTTATGGATGGAAGGTGAAAATTTGTCAATTTCCGATATTCCTCTACGTAGAAAACAGCATGCACATATTAATACACTGCTAATACTTTCAAACACAATTCAAAAATATAAGTTTATACTTAAAGCATAGATATTGTGTTATCCTTCTTTATTATTTTCAAGAAACATTTACAAGATTAATATATTCAGATTGAAGTTACTTTTGCCTTATTCATTTACTCTCTACTCGCACTGACGAGACTGGTCAGATATGAAAGGAAATATACACGGACCTACAGTATTCATTTCCTTGAATATTAAAATTAAGATATCAAACTGTACAGGTAAAAATGATCTTTAAAAGTCAACCACGCTTCAAACTGAAAGTTATTATGATCAGAATAAAACACAAAGTATTTTTTGTATCTCTTTTTATATGTTATTACCAAATGCCTCCTTGATGGCAATTAATGAAAGCTTTCTCCAAGACTATTCAAAATATGTTAATAGCTGGAGATTTAGCTCAGTGATTAGAGTGCTTGCCTTGCAAGCATAAGGCCCTGAGTTCGATCCCCATCACCCCCCAAAAAAATATGTTAATAAATTTTCATCTATTTATGTCATCCCTTCTTTGATTAAGAATATGTTTTCATTTTCTACCATGAAGGCTTGCAAATTACCCTATGCCTGCTATAATTAATAAGGTCTACGAGTACCAACAAAGTCATTAAGTATGAAAAAATGGTCAATTATTATTGTTGACCTTTTATATTTTAGGGTGTTGTTTCTATTTTATTTATTTTTGGTGGGTGCCAGAGATCAAACTCAAGGCTTTGTGCTTGCTAGGCAGGTGCTCTGCTACTTGAGCTGAATGCCCAACCCCATGTCTATTTTAAAATACATTTTTAATTTTGGAGAATTTTTAGTAAATCTCACTTATCCACTTTGAACTTTCGGCAGGATTTTTAGACACTCTGGGTCTCAGTTTCTTCATTTATTAAATGGAGAGACAATATACCTAACTTTCAAGGTTTTATGTAGACTACATAGATGTGTATATCTTATATACTTAGAACAAGATGTTTAATTATTTTACTTGAGAGTTACTTTTGAGATTATTGTCATTATCCATTTAAGAAAATAATTCCTTAACTGTATAGTTTCCAAATAATATCATACTCGGATCAAACTAATGTTCAAGTTTAAGAATGGGTAATTTTAAAATATAATTCCTATGGTTTTGTTTCTTAACTGTAAAATAAACAAATGATACATCCATAAACATTTCTTTCATATTTAAGAGACTATTCTTTCATAGTCTCTTAAAAGGATATTCTATGAAAGATGCAAAATAACAAGATAGAAATTTCATCTCAGTATAAAAGAGAAAAATCTAATTCAGCTTTCAATTAGTGAAAATTCTTGGTTTGTGAATCTGTAAACTGTGGCTGGGTAACTGTCAAGATAGTTGTTGAAGATTTTATGTATGAGTGAGAGGCTGGCTTACAGCCTCTAATCATTCTTACAAGAGTGTGCATTCTTTGAAAGCCGAAAGATACCACAGTGTGTGGGGAAATCTGAAGGATGCCTGTCTTACTCCCTCCCTGGCATTGTGTTTCAAATATAATATGTCTCTTTCTTTGAATCATGAGTCCATAGTTGGATTCCATCTAGAAAGATTCTCTCAGTTTGCATTGTCTATGAATTATTAAAGACAAAATCGCATGGTAAACTTGAGGAAGAGTGACGTGTCTGGATAAAAGAAGGTGATAAAACAATAAAGACCATTGTGTCTATTTCTTAATTTGAACTTGTCGAACCTGCTTCATAGCCACCAATTCTTATAGTCTTGCCAGAGGCACACTGGGGATCCAGGTCTTCTCCTATGAGAGGAAGTCACTTTTGGCAAAGTTCAGCACTGTTTAGATCATTAAGTCAGAAGATGATGAAGAAAAACCTCATAAAGATTTCACTGTGGAGGTGTGTGTAGAATGTAGCAACTAATATGACAACTGTGCTTCTGAAAACCTAAATTTTATGTTAGGGAATTGATACAGAATTATATATAATGAGAATGTTCATAGAGCTTGATTATATTGAAATTTGAGAAATCCATTCAGGAAAATGGTAAGTAAAATGTCATGATTAATTTTATTAATTAAATTTCAAGGCTAATCTCAACCTGGATCCCGCCATGCAAGCATATTGTTCACCTTATGGGTTCTTTCAGTCTTGATTATTCATTCAGTCATTGTCATCCCCTGCATTCAACTCTCCCCCCATTCTGGAAGTCTTACAGATGCAAATATGGGCATTGTAGCCCAGGGCTTGCCAAGCTCTGGGATGGAGTTCCACCTCTAATGAGTTTTGGTTCCTGCGCCCACCAGCCCTTCAGCAAACCCCGCAGATCCTGATCTAGAGCAGTACTTTGAAAACTAGCAGGCATGTAAATCTTCACATGTTCAGAATTATCACTGACCACATTGAAACTGTCATAAGAACATGTGCACAAAGTAAATACAAGAAGATAAATTAAGACACACTTTCTAAGTGGGTAACCTTATTGTTGCCTTCCATATTTGCATAAGGAATGCTATGAAAGACAGTGCAGAAAACACTCTTAAGTCATGACTGAAAATTAAAGTTTATAAGAATGCTCAAGAATTCTCCCATGATCAATGAAGCTTTTGATGGTATAATGAAACAAGCAACACACACACACACACACACACGCACGCACACGCACATGCGTGCGCGCGCACACACACACACACAATGAGCTATAGATTTTATACATTATTATATGTTCTCAATTGTTTGCAGTAATATACAAATATGTGTCCTGAATAAAGTACAGCAAGATCTTTGAAGAAGACACTCAAGATTAAAGCAAAAATATCCAATGCAAATTTTCTAAAACTTTATGTTAATAATAAATATGATTTTAAAACGATATAAAATCTTAATCTTAATTTTGTTTTATTTAAATGTTCACATTTTATTATGATAAGTATGTAAGATTATAAAGACATTACATTTTTAAAAATCTGTATATTTGGGAGAAGATAGAATTTTACATATTGCTAAAAAATTATTCTATATTACAAAACAGATAAATTCAAGTATAAAAAATGGATTGTTCCATTATTCTTTGCTGAAACAGAAGGACCCAGTAGAATTACTTTTCCTATGTATGAGTTGTATGTATAAAATATGAGACTTGTGTAATTAGACAACATGAACTTACATCACCACTCAACCTTTTCCCTCAAATGTGTTGATTAAGAAAATAAATTGAATAATAAAGCCCATATATAATTTCAATGTAATTATCATGGTTTTCTTTCAAGAGGAGAGTCTTAGCATAGTTGTATACTTCTTTATAAGTCTTTGTTCTTATTTAATTGTCTTTGTTTTATCATTCTTATTATTTTAATTACTGCATATTAGTGATTTGAAATCAGTAGGAGAAAAGACATGGAAAATGCTTCCCAAATGGTATTCCAATAGCTAAGGAAATAGCAGCAAAACTGAAAACGCGATTGCATCAAACTAAAAACACTTGTGTACAGGCAGGAAACAGCAGACGGAAACACAGACTGCAGAATGGAAGAAAGTCTTTGCCAGCTACTCTTCCCACAGAAAATTAATATCCAGACTATATAAAGAATTCAAAGAACTAATTCCAAAAGAACAAATAATCCAGTCAATTAATGGGCAAATGAACTGAGCAGATACTTCTTGAAAGAAGTATAAAGAGACAATGATCATATGAAAAAACGTTCACATCTTTAGTTATCAGGGAAAAGCAAATCAATTTTCTCTATTTTTAATTAAAATTACTATTAAAGAGTTATCTTTGTTTGAGGTTATGCATCATTTAAATACTTATCTTATTTGAAAGTCACATGTATTTATTTGTAAAATTTTAGTTCATTACTTTTAAAAAAAATTATCAATTTCTAATTTTTCCCATGTTTACATTTCTCCTGCACAGTAAACAGTGTTCTAAGAAGAGGAGAAAAAAATGACTATTTTTTATTTTAGAATTTCTAATATGTAAATTATTTGTATTAGTGATGAATTTATATTTAATATGTAGTATGCATATTTACAATGACATAGTATTTCATATTCCTTAAAATAACTTAATAACAACTTGAACATTATCCTCATTATGCAGTGTTATGAATTGCATTTTGTACCCTCACAAGTCATATGCTGACTTCTCAAACCCCAGTGTAACTGTATTTGGAGACAAAGCCTTTGGAGAGCTAACTACGAATCAAGGCAGTCATGAGATTGGACCACTAATCTCGCAGGATTAATCTCCGTTTATAAAAAGGAGAAACACTTTCCAAGCACAACAGAAGTGGTCATGGCAAGAAGGAGACAGCCTACTAACCAGGAAGAAAACCTTCCAGGCACCTTGGTTATGAACTCCAATGTTGCCAGAAAATGAAAGTTTATCGCTAAGCTACTTGACAGCTGTGTTTTGGCTCCCCCAGCTAAGGAATGTAGGCAGCCTTTGCTGGTTTTACTTACTGAGAATCTAAAGTTCACACAACTGATTATTCATAATCCTTGGTTTATTATTTTTATCTGTTACCTTAGCAAGAACGTGTTTTCCAGTATTTACCTATTTAAGGCCAGAGTGTGACTATTATCAGTAATTTAGTCCTCCTTACCTGCTACTTACCTATATTGTCTCCTAAAATATGTGTGCTAAAGTTTGATTTGGGTGTCATTTTCTAACTTACATTGCCACACCAAAGTTTTTGATTAATCATTTTACAAGATATTCTTCAATCCTTTGTCAAAGTGTACCTGTTGGCACTACCACAAAAAGAAGTGAATGAAACTTTGTGAATGTCTGTACTTTCCAGTACGTGTCATTGCCAAAATCATCTTTTCCCAACGCTTTGACATACGATGGAATCTAATGACAGTCTTGACTGCCTTTGTTCGTTACTGAGTTTCAGTTCTCTTCGTATTTATTGATCATACAGATTTCCTTTTTGAGGATATGCTTATTAGTGTCTTTTGATAATTTTATTGTCTTTAATTTTTTCTTCTGAGTTTTACAAATTCTTCATGTAGTCTTCATACTAATCCTTTGTTACTTCATATGTCAAAATATATTTTCCAAGTTTTTATTGTTTCATTTTTTAGGTTCACTTTAAAAACAGACTGAAGATTTGAACTCATATCCTTTAATCTCTGTATTTCTTTCCTAAACAGAGCAGAGGTGTCTGTATTTCAGACCTTCAGCTTCTCTAACTGCACTTCACAGTTTTCACACACCTTTTAAAAATTATTTTAAATTAAATTTTAATGTATTTTGTATTATAAAAATGGTTTTGCATATGTTAAATTCAAAACAAAAATGTAACTCCATTAATAATTTATTGATGGAAATATAGAAACTAATGTGTTAAATAACTTCTATAAGTTTCCCTGTACTTCAGGAGATGTTTATAGTTTTAATTTTCTATTATTTCATATGCTAAGTGGTATTGTACAGTGGTTACATAGCAAATACAACTAAGGCACTTTAAATATCTCTTTAAAGACTGCTCTTGCCTTTCTGATATGAACAGAGCTACATACAGCATCCTAGTCCTCTTAAGAGAGTACATTTTTCAACTATTATATCATGCAATTACTGAGGAACAAGAAGAGACAAGCTACCTGGAGGAAATAATCCCTGGAGGCCTGAAATGTTGATAACACTGATATCTAAAATCATTTGTTGGCTGTTCAATCATATCAAATGGCCAATTAATGGGTAAACATTGCAAGCAAAAGGACTTTCTTTTTTCTTTCCAAGGTCCATTCACATTATTGAACTGAGCTCTTCATCCACCAGCTGGCTTTGTAGCATTAACAAAACATTGCCATTTCATTCACTCCTGAGTTTACAAGGTTGTTACTTTTTGATCCTATAAACAAAATATTTTAGCAAGTATTTGGTGCTCACATGATCCTTATTTTGGCTTATTTGTAGATGGTAAATATGATTTTATTTATTACTATGTAAGTATAATAGTTTAAAGTTAAAAAATTTTTTCAAATATTCTTAATACTAACAGAACTGGATTTCTTTAAATGCTTAGTTAATACAACTAAAAATGATATTTGAAGAAAGTAGAGCATCTCACTTGGTTATTTTAGATTATAGTAAAAGGCAAGCAAACTCCAAAACGAACAGAAAACTTAGAAACTTAACTGTGTTATCTAGTAATGTTTTACACACTCATATTCTTAAAGAAAATTCTGCTCCTGGGTTTCCTATTAGTTACTTTTTAATGACAAAGTGCAGTGTGCTTATACAGAAATGTAGGCAGAATTCACCGTGAGGATAACAATTTAAATCTTGCCAAAAAATGGTATATGTATGTCGTGATTACAATGAGCTGCACATTCCTCTGAAATATGCTTCCATAAAATTAACACTTAGACAAATAACTATCGAAAATGCTTTCTTTTGGTTTTAGAGATATTCAGAAATTAATCAAAATTGATAAAGACAAGCAAACATGGCAAGACTGTGAAGAAAGGATGAAATTAACAAGTTGCAGTTATTCAGAGATGGTTAGAACGGATAGAGAATTTTTAAGCAAAACACAAATCCATGACTATAGCTGTTTGTTCCATCTCTCAGAGTCGAAATTTTTTGTTATCGGTGATCTATATTTATTCCTTACCCAATACCTAAATAATGCTAAGAATGTGGGAGGCTTTAAGCAGTCACAGTTTTCATAATACAAAACAGGAAACTATCTCAAATGCTCTTAGTTGATCCATCTTTGTGTTCCAAGCACAATGGCTTGAAAATCCACCTGCTGGAAGTCGGGTGGTGCATGCAAAGGGATGTCATGGTAATTTGAAAACTGTTGAATACAGAACAGAGGCTTTTCCTGCCCTCAAGCTCACCACACTGGTTTGTCTGGCTCATTACATGCCAAAACTTCTGATTGATGTGCTCACTTCAGTCACGGGTAATTTTAACTCATACATTAAGTAGCTGCTGCTTCCACTCCATTATAGTTCCTTGTATGGGGCAACTCAGAGCTAGGCTCCTGTCTATATGGGGCTGACCTAGAGCCATAGTGTGCTTTTGTTTAGATTTAAGTAGGAGGCAAGCTAATATTTCAAAACTAGCAAACTTGTACAATCTCAGCTTTTCTTAATTGTAAGGATCCCTGTGGTAAAGAGCTTTTTATTGCTGCCACAGAGCTCTTTAGAAGCCCCAAGTAAGCTAAAAAAATGTTGTTAAAGGCTTTCTAAATACATAGAAGTTCTTTTGAAATGTAGAAGATTTAAGTGCATTAATGCCATGTGGCCAACCATAGCAGTTCCTTTCTTATCTGTTTATATTTTGGAAACTCATTGTTTCTTATTAGTAATTTTTCAGTGTATAGCTTAATATCTGCAGTATATCTGGGGACAGAGTACATTTCTATTCATTACCATTTCAAAGTCCAGTGTCTGCAAGGAACACTCCAAAAGAATCACCAGTAAGAGGTTCAATGTTAACTCATATCAGTATTGATTAAAAAAATCAAATAATGCATCCATGTTATTAACTCTTATCTCTCTTCGGAAATGCTATACCTGATGTGTGTGTGTGTGTGTGTGTGTGTGTGTGTGTGGTGTGTGTGTGTATGTATATATATATCTATATGCTACGAAAGTTCATGCCAATCTCAACAACCTCCAAATCAAATGCTTTCCCATTTAAACCAAATAAAGTTAAATTGACCATGAAATGAAAGCTTATAAATATTGCATTATTTTAACTCATAGAATCCTTAAATCTGGCTGCATGATCCAAGTTATAGGAAGCTTGTGAATTTTCTAGTCTTAGATGCTCATGTAGAGCAGCTAGGCAAAATGAGTGTTTCTTCTTAAATTTGGATTTAAAAATTATATATATATATATATATATACTATATCTGTACTAATTTGTATTTTAAAACAATTTACTCTATTTTTTATTTTTCCTGTAAATAAAATTTAGTTTACAGTCTAATTCAATTTCCTGATCATTTCAGTAAAAGAAATTTTGTTTAAACATAATTATGCCCATTGGCTTTCATGTCATCTATGACTAATTTCACTCTATAAAGGCAGAGTTGAATAACTGAAAAAGAGAACATATGGCTGGTAAAGCCTGAAGTACACAGCATCTGACCCTTTACAAAAATATATTTTTAACAATGTTAGATCCAGAGTAGCTGTTAAATGCTAAAAGGTGAAGGTCATTAATCAAAAAGTTTGAATATTTAAATTAAAATATAGTACAACAATTCAAATTCTTTTCTATACTCACTGTTTCAACATAATTATCATTTTTTACTGACATTGAATACATTCAGTATTACAGATAATATGACAGTGTGAATAATTCATAACTCTCAAGGGAAAAAAATAACATATAGGATATAAATTTGAAGAATTATATTAATGTATTTCTTCATACATATTAAAATGGTGAAATAAGAATTTTATAAAATATTCCCCAATGATTAGCTTTCCTTTTGTAAAGTAAAATAAATCAAATTCTAAAACTTTTTTTTGTTGTTGTTTTGAATTTTTATGGATTTTCATTTTCCAATGAGGGAGCGTATGTCATAAAAAGGTCACAGTTTTCTCTCCAATGAAGCACAGCATCCATATAATTATAGCGCAATTAGAGAACCGGAAAGACTAAAATAAGGTACTCAACGTTCACGCTATGGGTGATGAAGCGGGAGACAGGCACTGCGGGAAGAGGGTGACTCCATTAGCTGTCTTTAAAGAAAACATTAACTAAGCTGCCACCGCTTTTTTTGTGCCTTGAAGTCAAAGGATGACATTTTCTTACCTTAAACATCCTTCAGCATTTAATGACGTCTTACCAGAATTTGATATTTATGCATTATATTCTGATCATAACAGGGTGGAGATTCTATACATAAAAGAAAAAAGTGCAAGGAGAAAAAGAACATATTTCCTGAAATAATGGATTTGAGACTAATTCAAATTACCGACCAGAAAAGCATTGTAAGTGTTGGCAATATTTTCTTGGTTTCTTAATTCTATCCTGGCTTTTTCTGGTTACCAATTTTAAATTGTACATCAAGATTTTGATACCTGACTGGCACCTCTAAAACTGATGGCACAGGAATTAACCGGACAGTTTTGTGAAATGCAAATTCTGACTCAGAAGATCTGCAGTGAGGCTTGACATTCTGTATTTCTAGCAAAATTCCAGGTTACTGGTGATAGTAGTACTAGGACATACTCTGAATATTAAGAGCTTAGATGACACCAATAAAGAATAAAATTTAGGATACTGAAAAAAGCAAACACGTTTTGTCCTACGCAACTTTGGTTATCATCATATTTCTCTGAGGTAAACAGCTCAAAAATAAATAAAGGCTGCCAAAATCCATTCAAAAAGGACTTCTACAAATATTCTTAGTGGGGATAAACTTTATGTGAAAATATCAGATGCCCAAAAGCAACCATACTACTTCAGTCTTTAAATGTTTCTGATTTGCAGCAAATCTAAGTACAGTTTGGGAGGGATCTTAATAAATGTAGATGAGAAAAAATTTTTAGTTATCTCTTTAATTTAGGTTTGTTGTTTGGGCATATTCGTCATAAAATGTTGAGTCTGAATGTTTCCCTTATTCAGAAATGAAAAGTATTAAGTCGAACTGTTATATGTATTCTGTTTACTAATATATAAATTCATAGATATGAACATATTGTTAATATATGATGACTTCATCATTTCCGTAAGTTAAATGTATGCTATACAACATAAAATCTATTCTTTGAAAAATATCAGATCTAAATAAGCAGATCTAAGTAAATAATAAATTTAAGTAAACAGCTCTACATGAATAAATAAGAAATCTAAATAAACAGACATAAATATCATTTGTAATTTAAATTTTTAGAGAATAATAAAATTTTATAGAGTCTGTGTAAAGAGTTACAAAAATTCAAACCTTAAGAAGATTAAAAAAAGCAAATTTACACTCAAAATCTGGGCTCTCTTTCAAACAGTTCAGAAAGATGTTATAATAGATTTTTGTATGTGGAATAAAACCATACGCAAGAAAATACACATATATTTTATGACTTAGAAACTATTTGGTAGAGTTTGTATGAAAAAGAGCCAGGAATTTTCAGAAACATACCAGATAAAGTGCAATGTAGAATTAAATTTATGGTTGTGAAATTCAAGTATTAACAATTTCCAATGCAGCAAAGTACAATATAAATAATGGGTGCCTAGCCATTAAGTGAGACATTTCAAGAGAAAAAGCCATTATTGGGAGCTTTCTATGAATTAAGTACTTCTATGTGAGGGAACTGGCAATTGAATTTCACAAAATTTCATTATAAATTGGGTTGAACTTCTTCAAAGCCATAAACAAGAGATAAAGAACATTATTAAATTTCACAGGAGGAAGTACGGAATCCACTTAGCCTGTTGCTAATCTCTTAAAATTCTTCCAGTGAACGCTGATAAAGATATAAAATCTGGGATTATCTGATCTCTTTCTTCTACTTTTCTTACATTCTCGCCATTGATTTCAACCTTACGTGAAGTGAAATCCCTCGAAATACAACTAGAGAAAAAGTACTTTGTAATGCTGAACACCTTTTGACATTTAAAAGAATGCATTTTGAAATTGTCAAATATTCTCAAATATGAAGGGTGGGTACAAATTGCCACAATAAATAAATTAATATATAATTGAAAAGAGAAAACTATTAATTTGAGCTCCAAAGATTTCATGAGTGCAAGATTAAAATATATTATTTGCCTTTAAAATATATTTTTGAGCAATTATATAAACTTTCTAGGAGAAATTAAAGAAATATGCAAGAACTAACTTCAATGTTAAGGATCAACTCTTAAAAATATCTCATTGTTTACTGAAGTGGCTGTATTTTAATAATTGTGATTGCTTCAAAGCCATGCTTTGCTTTTCTTGTGACTTTCATATTTAAACATATATTTTCTGAGAAGTTAAGACATATGCAAAAAACAGGCATATCTCCTCTGAAGGACTCAGTTTTCTGTCCCTCTTGTGATATCTACACATATGAATAGGGCTTTTCCCTTAAGTATCAGCTGAAAAGATAAGAAGGCTAAGAAAATGTAAGAAGGATAAGAAAATGTAAGAAGGTGAAAAATAAGGTCTACTATTTCAATTTTTACTCCCAAAATAATAACCTCCAAATATACTTACATGTATTAACTGGTATTATGTAAACAAATAAATTACAAAGAACCTCTAGGTAGCTTTATCCAGGTAGGAACAGAACTAACTTAATTACAGTCAATCAATTTGGAAAGCAGAAGCAAAAGGGAGAATTTCCTACTTACAAGTTGCATTTTTTCTCAAGTAGCTTTTTCTTTGCTCTTTCTTGATGATAAAAGACATGCGTGGGAATCAAAACATAATACAGATGTCTCAGTATGTTAAAACACAGAGGTGAGACATTTTATGGAATTAAGCCATTAGAAACAACAGATGGATGTATGTGCTATTATGTTTCCATTTGTTGTTATTGTCATTGTTTTTCATTTACCTGTTGGTCTTTTTGTTTGCACAATTAGTAAGGCATTGTTTACGTCTTAATTTTCCTTCCGGATAGCTGCTAGTTTGGGTTTTGTTTTGTTTTGCTTGACGGATACCTAACATGAATTTTTTTTCTGTTACAAAATTCGATCACCATTGCACATATTCATCACGCACCCTCTTTGCTCCCAAGTAAGATGCTTTCCTGCTATTTTCCTATCTATGTTGTGTGCTGAGTCATTTCTTTTCTAACTCCAAAACAAACTGAACGTGATAACCTTCAACTCCAAGTCATTGAGGTGCAACAGATTTTTCTGTAAATACATTCATTTCAATAACTTTAAAAATTGTTTTTTCAGATAGTCTTCCTAGCGAAAACTCACATGTAAGAAAAGTTTAGATCGGTTCCTTCAAAACGAAAAATTTGCTGAGATATTTCCTTAATGTAAAGAAAGAAAACAAAATGATCTGACTTGTCCTGGAGAACCCTCTACTGGTAGCACAGTGCCCCCTAAAGTTACTCTTGAGGGGAAAATGCCACCTTTCTCACAATGAATTATATAAGATTTAATAAGATGTCACTATTTGAATTCATTTTACCAAAAGGATATATCTTCCATAAAAATAACACAACTCATTTAAAAGATTCAAAACTTGTGTTTATTTCAATGATGAATTTAATCACAACTATTATCTGAGCTACTATATCATGTTATTATAAATAATATTAATAAAGTGAAATACATTAATGGATGAAGACTCATTTAAATGCTTATCCTGACAACAAAATACTCAGACAGCAACATTTCAACTATTTAAGCTGCTGAATATATTTGCAAAAAATGGTAGAATAATTTTCAAGATGTAAATTTGCATTTAGGAAAATATAAACCATCATCTGAGTCTAGGATAAGTAATTGAACAATCAAGAAATAAGGAGAAAGAGTTGAAGGAGAATGTATAGAAAATTTATTGATAAATTATGGTTTTATGGCTTTAAACTTTTTTTTTTTTTTTTGTGCTAGGGATCTAATTCAGGGCCTTGCACTTGCTTGCTAGGCAAGCACTCTACCACTGAGCTAAATCCCCAGGCCCTAGACATGTTTTTAAATGTTATTTTAAATTCAGTATAGAAATAAAATGCTGCACTGATGTTATGAAAGTGGTACTGAGATCATTTTAAAAAATCAAAACAAAGTCATTATGGCGTTTATCTCTTTCTCATAAGCCGATGTTCTTTTTTTTAAGCCAATGTTCTATATACAAAAATCACTTTTTAATCCTTCAGCCTAAAGAACAAATAGATTAATATTAATTTTACATGAACTCCCAAATATATTAAAAAATAACAGGCTGTCTGAATAGTGTTGTAGTCTCTCTCTATATGAATGAATATATGGTATAATTTCTCTTTCTCTTTCTTTCACTCCAAGTCTACTTTCTTTTTACTGCCTTTATTAGAAGTTTAGATGCAGTCGTGATGGTAGATACACAAAGTAGGATCAGAAATGGCACCTGTTGTTATTTTCATAATTCTTTGTTTTAGAATTTGCAATAACTTGCCGAGAGGGGTTAAACGGCAAAGTGGCCCCCTCAATGAAAGTTCTAAAGCTTCCTAAGGATTAGAAATGTATTCAATGACAGCCCAAGCAGACCAAGCGTAGTAACTAAGTCTTACACATCAATTTTTTAATCGTTGCTATAACATTTGTTTGTGGTTAATCTTCAAAGCAAAGCATTATAAAACCAGAAGAAATTGTGTCAGAGAAAATAAAGACCATATCCAAAGCTGAAGCCACTTTACCATAATTGTATTGCTTTCGATCCTATCAGCTGGAGAGATAATAGCAGTGCTTCCCATTCAGTGAGGTGCTTTGGGTCAATTTACAGCCAGTGGACACAGAAAGGAGTTTGGACTCAAGCCCTACTTTTGCCTGTGTAGCGTGCACCCTTTTTGGAGGAAAACCAAACCAAACCAAACCAAACCAAAACAAAACAAAGCAAAGCAAAACACTAAAACTCAGTTAAATTGGGGAAATCCATTGACTTTCAAGTAAATTACTTCAGGTAATTTACTTCACTCCATCCCTAGACCTTTAGTCAAACTTGTTTCTGAGTTTCGGGCATGAACGGAAGAAAATATTATTTGACTGAGGAACTAGTCCCACCGATTGACTTCCCACAAATCACTTCCTTTCATCCTCACAGTAACTTTGTGAACATGTATGATTACTCTTAATTTTTGACAATCTGAGCAATTTGAGACTCAGGTTCTTGCAGTTGCCTAATGTCAGACTATTACTGGAAAGCAGCTCGAAGAAAAATCTTGTTCTTTCCTTGAAGAGAATGCTCTTCCGCCTTTATCAGAGGGCCCAACGGGGCATGGTTCAGGACTCTACAATGCTGCTGCCAGTAAGGTGGAGAAGGACATCAGCCCATCCTATCAGTCCACTCGTGTGGTAATGTTTTAAAAATTCGCGTAGCTTGTTTCGAAAATTCTGCATAGCTAGCTATTTGTCCTGTTATGCATTTGAATGTAACTTGAAAGATGATTCTTGTTGTCTCAAAACCTAATTTACTAACAAATTTCATGTTTTTAATTGATATGCTTCCTTTATCATTTCAATTTTCAATGAAACAGTAGAAAATAGCTGCATTTTTAACATATCTTATTACCACTACTATCCTGGAAAACATACATCTCTGTTTTACACTATTCATCATATTTTTTGTATTAAATGGTATGAAGATAGAAGAAAGGAATAAAAGGAATAAAAGTAACATTTAGTCATTTCCAGTTTCTATGACTTTGACATTTGATCATCACTTCATTTTTCTAAGAGTATATTTTTAAGCTGCCTAAGTGATGCAAAAAGTTATTATAATGCTGCAAACTTAAAATTTTTAAAATTTGTGTCTAGGAAAGAAATACATGCCTCAATGACAGGATGACATTTCTTAAAATAGAAAAAACTTTACATTGCATATATACATATTTGATAAAACTCAGGTATAACAGCATAATTACCTATCTGTCCGTCTATCTACCTATACATCAGTTGATATGTATGAAAGTGTTTGTTAAATGCCATGTTGAGAAGAATTCTCAGGTAAAGCTGTTTTATAAATTGAGCCCGGCTTTAAAATCCATGCAGTTAGTTAATGGTAGGCACAGTTTTTATATATACATCAAAAATAATACAGTTAATCCTAAAGATCTGTTTAGATAATCCTAAGTATGTATATTATTTTGCCAGAAATAGAAATGCATATAAAAATTATCTTTATTATTGAATTTGAATGAGAGAGATTTCTGGGAAAAGAGCAAATTGGTGAAAACTTGTGTTCTTTTCATTAAAAAGCCACTCAATTATAGAAAAGCTTCTTATTAATAAAGTTTTCGAGGGCAGAAATAGCAAAAATCATGCTCCTTTCCACTGCTTCTCTTGGCTGATGCCACTTTCCTTTTGTGCTTCCGGCCTTCTACTTAGGTAGTTTCCTAGCTAGCTCGATCTTGCTAAGCTTCTTCTCCTTTCTCAAATTGTATTCCCATAGCCTGCATTCAGCCCTCACAGGGGTGTAATGTCTGCCCACTAGCCCACTTTTTCTTTTTTTTTCTCTTAGATCTTTGATCCTTGGATTATTAACAGCTGATGATTTCTTTCATGTTCAAAATAATTCTTCTGCTCTGGAGTGATTATAAACTAGCAATATTTTCCTTCCTTTAGTATCTTCTCTTTAATGAATATGTATATATTTTTCATTAAGTGTTGCCAGTTTCAAAGAGAATATTTCCCAGGAGGTATATTAGAAATAATCTTAACCAACAAAATATAAGAAGACAGAATGCTTTTTAGAGATTGCAAAGAGCTATGAAGAAAGACTTCAGTAAAAGACCTTCTATCTTGAGAGCTAATTTGGAAAACAGTATTAAATGTAAATTAAATATGTATAATACATGCATAACAAGTTAATAAATCTGTGGTACACTGCTGCAGAAAGTAGTCTCTGTAGAATCCATAAATTAATCTTCTTTTGACTATCCTGATGTGCTATTTTATCTTGTAGGAAAAGACTATATGTATATATGTATATGTATATTCAGATGCTTCCAAGTATAGTAATTAAGATTTTTTTCTCCTTAGTTTGAAAACACACACACAAACATGTACACACACATACACGCACATAAACACACACATACACGCATACAAAAACCTCTGGTAAATAAAATTCCCATATTCTTGTATAGATATTAGAGATTTTTTGTATCATTCTTCTTTAAACAAGAACCTTTTCTCCGAAACAATTTAATCATGTATGACAGAAGCCTTGGTTTAAAAGTAAATATTAGTTAAATCATATACGATATTGTCAATTTTGAAAACCCACAGAGAAAATACCACTGTTGTCTTTTTATATAAGATACTGCTCAATGAAGAAATTCTATTTATTGCACCCTAACTTATTTCTGTATTACTGGTACATATTTTAGGATTTTTCTGTTTTCATATGAAAAATCTTCTGCCTTTTAAACCATTAAAAGATTTTATTCAACAAGATGAAACAATGTTATAGCTTTAATTTCACGAGTTGGTAAATGAAGGCTTATGTTTTTGAAATATTGTAGCTTTCAATATTTTTAGTCACTAGCATTCTCCGTCAAAACATTATGAAGTGAGTAACTGAAAACTTCATCTGAGCTGTAGAAAAGAGACCATTAGATTTTACACATAATGTATTTGGATAAATGACAGCAACATTAGCGTGGCTAAGGTCTTTGTATTTTTCGCTGGTGGACAAAATATTTCAAAAGAACTCAATTTTTTCTTTTTTTTTTTTTTTTTGTGCTGGGGATCAAACTCAGGGCCTTGTGCTTACTAGGCAGGCACTGTAACCACTGAGCTAAATTCCAAACCCCAGAACTCAATATTTTTAAAGCTCAAGAAAACAAATACAAAAAAATTATTAATGATTGAGTCATTTACACTTTCTTCAACTTATACAATTACAAACATAGCATTAGTTAACTAAGGTCAATTAATCACTTGCAGTAATTACTTATCACTACATTGAATTATGAATGCCCTAATGAATAAGAAAAAGGATACATTGGTTGGAATTTAGGATTTCTAAATATACCTTTTTAACAATTTCACACTGAATAAGCACATAGCAATAGTACTTCAGTGATCATATCTGTGATCAGCAGGTAAATGAACACTAGGAACATTCCCTCTTCAGTACACATGATGAAATACTGCTACACCATCAAGTGATCAGCAAATGACAAGATGATACATTGTTAATTTGTCACCTTGGTCAGACACCTTTAAAATTAGTGAAATCCTCTTTTATAATTAGTTTCTATGAATAGTAACTTTCTATTATGGAATGGTTTTCCCTTGAAATATTACTTCACATTCATTAAAAAAGCATTCTCCTTCCCTTCTGAAGTCTAATGCTTAGCATTACATTGCTAAGAAGAAATATATTTCAGAACATACCTTTTCTGTCTTTTTCCATGGCAGCACAAAGGTTAAAAATTAACATCTACCCGCCATTGATTTATTTTCTATTTAAATACGTTTTTATAAATTATGTGTGCATATTTTTATATCTAATGATTTCTTTTTCTGTTTTCTTTTTGTCTGAGATTTATTGTATTCAAGCCACAATACAAACATAGTAAATGTATTTTATGACATTAATTTATTGTATGAAAATTATATTATAAAACATAGGTAAGCATGATGTAAAATTAGCATCTGTTACCTTTCCCTTTAAATTTTGTTAGAAGGTATACTTTGCAATTATGGAAAGCAAATTCAAATAGGTTATAGACCTACTCTATTGAGAGATTTTATTTTTGTTTCCTTGTTTTTCAGCATTATCGTTGCTTCCTCTTTGTAAGAATTTAATGATAATGAAAACATGTAGAAATGCAAGCCCACAAACTTAAAATGAAACCGATTTGTGCATATTCGGGCATTCAAATGTGCATAGCTTTCATGATCATGTTGTTTTAAAAATTTTGTTTCTCATTTATTTACATTATTTAATATACATTTTCATGTTTTATGATTGACCTCATGGTTTAATTTTGATAATCCCCTTATATTCCACAAAAACAGGACAAAAAATCTAGCTAAAATCTTCCTTTATTTTAATATTAATGTCTCCTTCATACCATTATATCAACAAAGAAAATTTGTGCAATCATAATTTTTGGCATGGTTATTGAAAACTGGACCCCATGGATGCTAGGCAAATCTTTTTTTAACCTTAAAAAATCTGAAAGATTTATTTCTTTGGAATATATTTCATAGAATGACATAGATAACTAATGAACATAATCAAAAGTATTTTTGGTATATTGTTTCAAAAAATAACTAACACTTTATCAAATTGAGTTTCTTTCTGATATTTTCTGATATTAATATCAGAGTATTCTGATAATTAATTTTGGAAATTTATTAGGTTTAGTACAATATCTGTGAATGTTTAACTTTTATATCCGTGATTACTAGGAATAGTAATTTTTTATCTTTTATTGGCATTTAAAATTTTCTCACCACTGTTAATATTATTTGATCATTTACGTGACAGAATAACACTTTAATGTTTATGAAAATAATCCCTTGTAATTCTTAATGAAAATATAGCCCCAGAATGTTTCTTTCTTTTTTATTACTATTTCATGTACAAATCTGAGAGGCAACTCTATCAGTGCTGTACTGTGTTGTATTTTTGAATCTCTGTAATTTCAAAACACTATTTCCCGTGAACTGGTAAATAGCTCATGTTCCTTGCACTTGATTCCCTGACTAGTGTTCATAGAGTTTATTAATTCATTTTGGTTCCATATTAATACTTATGTCCTCATTTTAATATTTTTCTAAGATAATATCATATATCTGATTTTTATTTTACTTACCCTGAGCTATTCAAAGAAAGTAACTCTTTTACCCAGGAAATTTTTCCTTTTTACCTGCCCAGAGTCTGGTTTCATCAACACAGGAGGGAAATGTTTTACATTTATTAGTTAAATAGAGTAATAAAATATAACTCGACTCGCTGAATCTTGTATTTATGTTCTATTGCTATTTGTTCTTGCATTGCTAGGAAAGCTTTAACTTATATAATTATATACCAAATTTGATTTAAAAGACTCACCATTTAGTGTAGATTTACAAAGTCTGATCTAGGGAAGACTTTGTCAAAGATATATAATTCTTCCAACAAATGGTAGGAAATTCTTCCAACTATTTATTACTTGTAAGGAAAATTATTGCAGGAAATATAGATGACTTCTATATTTGCAATCAGTATTAGGCAAATCTCTACACCTATGTATACTATATGTAATTTATGTAGTTGTATGTTTATTTAGATCAAATATCTACTAGTGATGCATAATAATGTATTTCAAACTCACTGTTTGGTTTGGTTTACTTTCTTACATTTTAAAATAATTTATATTTGTAAAGTTTGCTACACTTCTACTTAGAATTTTTAACTTAGATTTTAGAATCCCAGATGGTAAAAACACAATACCCTTTGTACCAGAGGGATGGAGAAAAATAAGAGTGACTCAAGGAAGAGCTAGAAGGCGTGTGTAAATTAATATCCAATTTCATATTTCTTGTAAGGTGCTCTTCTTAGAGTTGGTGGGTGCACTTTTGATAAGTCAATGATGGTTAAGAAAATTTCCACTTTAATGGCCCATGTGTTACTGAGTTCATTTCCCACCTCTCTGACACACACCATACTCCTGGAAATAAGCATATTGAACTTATTTTGTGGTTTTCTGTACCAGTAACAGTAAAGATGGTGTGAAAGTAGAAGGGAGACTCTTGGGGAAAGGGAAGAAGGTCAGGGAAAGTGAAGGTAAAGGAGGGTAAGAGAGAAGTTAGATATGGTCAAGATGTGTCATATGCATGTAGAAAAATGCCAGCAAGAAACCCATTATTCTGTAACATAAATATGCAGTAAAAATCATCTTTTGGTGTTAATTTTTGATGAAATTGTATTTTTGATTTGTCAAATTGAATGAATTATCAAAATTTTTAAAAATTTATTAAAAGAGAAAGTGGTCTGGAGTAAACCAGAAAGCTTAAGGCTTTACCACCAAAGCCAAAGTCCTTGGACATCCCTCAGAGCCAGCTGCCCAGAGTAACCCACTAACCAACCCCACACCCACTAACTAAAATCCCTAATTCGAGGGTGGATAGTGGTAGTTTTTAAAGTGGACTTGGTGATTTTTATGATCAGCCTTGTTGGCAATCACTGCTGGAGAAATAGATATTCACGATATCTCTGTTCCGATGTTTAAAAGCATAGAGGCATGAAGGCAAATAATCAGCGCACTACCTGATCGACTAATCAATATCATTAATTATATGTACACTTTTTATAAAGTAGTATGTATGAGTGGACCCTCAGTTACATAAAAAAGGAAAGAACAAAACCCTTAGCCCTGATTCTTACAATCTTCATGAAGAGATAAATATGACATACAAGTGGTGCTATAGTGAAGCAAGGTTAAAACTAAGTATGCGCACACACACACACTCAAACAAATGTACAAGTTAAAATGAGGAAACTCACAAAAATCAGTGAACTGTATCAGTGAGAATTCCTGGTATGATTTTTCTCTATAAATGTTTGTCTATTCATGTGATACATAATTTTCATAACAAGGATTCTCTTGAGTACCGGTAAATAACTGGTTTGGATACACAGCACTGGAGCTTAGAGGATAACAAGACCATCTCTAAACAATGTGCCTCAGCACACAGCAGTCAGGACCTGGAGTGTGAGCTAAATTTTCTTCTTTAAATTTATTTTTAACTGATACAAGAAAACGTAAATACTGTATGCATTAATGGGGATCTGGTGTAATAGTCAACAGATGTATACACTGTATAATATTCAAATCTGGCTAAACATTTATTACTTCATATATTTACCGGTTTTAATGGTGAAAATTTTTCAAAATCCGGTCTAGCTTTTTGAAATGTACAATACTTTCATTTATAGTCACCCTTTGTGCAATAGCAGAGACTCTTCAGGGTAAGTTTTCTAAATGAACACTGTGAGATAGAGAGGAGCAGGCAAAATATTCAAATTATACAGCAAGACAGTGAGCTAATGAGAGATGAAGTCTGTTCTAAGCAAAGGGAAGAAATCACACTTGGTGAAGCCCTGCATTCAGAAAACGATAGTGCATGAAGGGCTATGAGACAAATGTCAAATTCACAAGCAAGAAGCCATTCAGAGGCAAGTAAGTGAGTGTAGATTTTACTCTGTATCAGTGTGGAGTTATTCACATGTAGCCAAAAATTCTGGATTCTGAATTTAAAAATTTTTTAATAATATATTACTAGTCACCTATGCTTGGAATGTGTTCATTCATCTTGGAGTTCTTTTGCCTTTTTATCAAATACAAATTTTGGCAGAATATTATCTAATCCCACAAATGCTTAGTAATCATACTTGAGGAATAGAAGACAAAGTAAGTATAGACTAAGAACAGGTAGCTGAGAAAATTTTTGTCATTCTATATCCTCAGTGGACATAAAACCTAAAATAAGAAAAATGCCAGTCACGTTGCTAAAAGTAATAACAATAAGCTGTATTATTTCAGTCATATTTATGAAGTACAGATTAAGATAGATAAATGTGGCATATTCTAGTTTAACCTTAGAAGATACTAATTAATAGGATATAGTTTTATTGTTCACAGAAAGTGAGATTTCGATACAAATATGCATATACATGTATATGTTGCAGTTGATTTTAAAACTGTGTGTTAAATTCTGATACTGTACAATATAATTTAAGTATAAAACTTCCCGATTATGACAGACAAAAATAGAAAAAAAAATTCACAGAACAAAAGCCTGGTAGAAAAATAACTGAAACACAATCTTAAAGCAAATTGAAATCATAAAGTGATATAACAAAGGCATTTCCAAGTATTTTACTTTGATAATAAATACGAATGGTTTATTTTAAAAGAAAAACTTCTCTTAGAGAGCAAGCACACTTAGATTAGCTCAGGGCAACAGTTATGTCAAATAAACGTAAATTTCTGTGCTTTCTATATGCACAGAACCAAAGATATTAAATAAATGAGTACAATACATACACAAAGAAAAAAGAAGCATGTTTGTATTCATAACTAATAAAAGAAGCAAGAGAAAGTACTTCATATTTTTGACATCATCAAAAATGTAATAGCTGATAAAGACAGGAAATTGTTACATCCAATGATATTATATTAAAAATGAAAAATGAAGTTAATTTTATTTTCTTCATAATAGTTCATCTTTTTGTTTTCATATATCTTTCATTACAAAATTGCATTGTGAAGTTTGTTTCTATAACGCTGGAAGGGCCTCTACCACTATTTCTTCGCGATGCTGACTCATGAGATGTCCCACTGGCATTGCTAACTCTTAGCTTCCCTGGTTTCACAGAAATTTGCTTTTGTTAGGTTCCTCACAGCCTGGACCTTCATAAATCGCCGTCATGCTGCACTTAGATTTTCTCAAATTTGTTTTTCAAAGTTGAAGATTTAAGTTAATGAAAAAAACACTCACCCACAATTAAGCACGGAGTGCTTCAAGCCAGACAATGTAAAAAATAAACTCAGAACAGAGTCCATGTCCCTGCCTTATGAATTCGAGAGACTAACTCAGTGTTGCTGAAATTTGTCTGTTTAAAAAATTATGAAACATTTATAATAAACACAAATGTTCATGAATATGTTCTACAGAGAATCAAAATTATGAAATCTAGCAAATTTTTACTAAACTCAGAATTTTTTTATTAGTACTTGTTTGAGATATATAAGGAATACATTCATTGTGGGTAGTAGGTACATATAAATGATGACTTTAACTCGTTTACATCTCTCTCAACTGTGCAGATTAGAAATCTTTACTTTTAATAAATATACTATTCAAATGATATTTAGAAACAAACGAGTTTAGAAAACGCTTGTCTACTATTTAGTCCTTGAATGCTTAACTCAGCATATACATGGCAAGTCTCTTGACAGTCTATGGAAAATTCCCCGTGGATCGCCTGGGCCTAGAGTCAACAACCTCGGTGGCAAACCCCGTTATCATCCTAATCTATGGTGTGCTGGCTGGGACGGCTGATGACCGGACTGGTTCATCTAGGCTCAAAGCTCTCCACTATGATGCTCCCCCTATTTCCTTATCAGAAAAAAAGAGAGCTTTTTATGCACCCTGGTGATTTGCAGTAGAAATAAATACTTCCTGGAAAAATCTCAATGTAAAGAACTAGGTCTAGGAAAAGAAAATTTTCCTCATTATTTTCTTACTGATGGGATAACTTATTTACCGTTTTTCATTTTTATTTTTCATGGGCTCTACTTTATTTTTCCTTATCATTGGCCATGTATTACCATGCACTCTCTAATGGTTTAACTGTATCACAATGACACAGTGAAGTGAAATTTATTATGACAAATCAGATCTCATGGCCTCAGAAGATGAAATTCTAGTTTAGTGAACATGGTTTAGGAATTAGTCAAACAGACTAACTGAACACTTTCCAGTTAATTCTCATCCACAGTCATACTTTCCAAACACTTCTAAAGGTCAGCGATTTCTGTATAAATAATCATACAGTCTCTCCAACTGACAAGAAAGGTCTAGTCACACTGCATAAGAAAAAAATTTACTTTAGAAATGACTAGACTGGTATAAATGCGGGCATTGCAAATCTATAACCCTCAGATTACAGTTTCTGTATATAGTGTGTGTGTATGTGTGTGTGTGTGTGTGTGTGCGTGCAGACAGATACACACACTGAGACAGACAGACATGGATAGTAGCTATATAGCAAATTGAAGGGCCAGACCAACTCTCCCCCTTCAGCTCAGTTTTCTACTCTCATTCCAGAGCCCTAGTAGGCATCTTTGTATCCCTGGGTAGGAAATGGAGTATTTGTCTGTGGAGAAAACAGGTGGCTCAAGAAAAAAATCCGTTCTCAATATTCCTATTTGACAACGATTCCTACAATGGCAAGATCACGCCTCAACCACACACACTGCACTGAAAAATCGCCATTCAAAAGTTCTTCAACACTTACATCATACATAGAACTTATACCTCCAAAGATTCTGCCTCATTCTGAAACATCAATACAGTAGACACTTGATCCTCAACATTAAAAAGCAAGTCACACAATAAAAATGCAAACGACTTCTAGGAAATGCAATAATAGAGACAAACACATACACATGTAATGCACAGAGAGAAAAATAATATTATCAATAAAACAAGAAATTGTTACTATAGAAGACAGATGATTACTGAGCAGCAGGAAGATCTCCCGGGAATTAAAAGTGCAAAAGTAAAAACTGAAAAGTCAATAGAGAGTTTAAAAAAAAGAAAAGGATTTTTTTTTCAGAAAATAAAGAACAAAATGTGTATCTATAGGAAATAAAAGTCAATGAATTTAGAGCATCAAATTAGGATTTCTTATATCAAATTAGGATCAGTTACAGAAGGAAATATTTTACCAAAGAATAATAAAGAAAAACAATTGACAAAAGGACTGGAGTTTTCTAAAATATACATATGGCCTAGAAGTGTGTTGGCTGATGTGGGTTGAGATAAAATGATCAGTGCTATCACCTACAATGAAGATATGTCAGAAACAATCTTAAAGAAACTGACAATGTGTGTGTGTATGTGTTTATTGTGTGAGGACTGAGAAAGAGGGAGAGAGGAAAGAGGAGAGAGGAGAGATGAGAGAGGAAGGAAGAGAGGAAGAAAGAGAGAGAGAAACAGAGAAGGGGGGAGGGAGGATGAGAGAGAGAATGAGAATATAAATGTCAGGAAAAAGGAATACTTGGAGGATTCATTCCAGAGACTCAACAAAGAGGAAAAAGAAAATGGAAAGGAGGAAATCTTCAGTGAAATAACTCAAGAATATTTTCCAGAATAGAGGCAAATGATTTTTTTTGCACTATAAAAGTACAGCAAGTGCCTGGTAAAACACAGATTTAAATGAGCTACACAAAAGTGCAATTGTATAACATTTTAAAGTTTGGGAGAAAGGCAAAAATTTTAAGTCTTCTCCACGAGGGAGGAGTAAAAATACCCTCTTCTCCCACGAAAAATACACAAGCTATGGGAAGGATATATTTTCACTCTATTTGCTTTTGTTTAGCTTATCACATTGTACTTTGTCATCAAATTCTAATTATAATGTACCCAATTTCACATAAAGAGTAAAATAAAGAGATGAGTTCAAGGTGAGTGTGAATAATACATGTGGAGTATGCTCCATGGATTTTTTTTTTTTTTTTGCTGCAGCTTTACTTTTCTCTAAGAAACTAGGAATAATGCTTTTTCTTTCATCCTTTAATGTACTGATCATTTTAGGATTCAGCTCTCACTTTGGCTTTGAAGTTTTCTTCCCAACTTTAATTACCTTTGATGGTGGGGTAAGGCTCTTCTGCACAGATGAATTTATATACTTAGGTTAATATAGCATAAATTTAAAAGAAAAGAAAAAGAGAAAAATCCTTTTGCTTGAAGCAGCATTTTAAATTGTAAGGACACATCACACTTACATACAGTGATAACATTTAGCAGGTTTTAACTAAGCTAGTGAGTGAGTGCTTTCCCTCCCCACCCCCTGCAGACAGCTGCCCCTTCTAGTTCCTATACTGTTTTTTGCTGATAGACTGATGTCTTTATTTAGGGAGTTATAAAGAATTGCTTCTAGTCATCAGCAGTTTCAAAAACTAGCCATTGACGGAGGGATAAAGCCTATTCAGAAGACGGATGACAGCTTTTCACTTGAGGATCATACAGAAGGATATTTCCTTGTATAAAAATATATTCCACAGTGTAGCATGAGACTTACAAGTGGCCAGGAATTGCCACTGTAAAAAAAATGACACGGAAATTGAAGACAAAGAGACACTCCTTCTTTTCATGTAAAAAGGATCACACGTGACAAAACCATTTCAAATCAAGTCATACCGTTGAACTCACAAAAAAGTGTTTCTAAAAATCAGGTTTATCAAACCTATATTTTTCTAGAGTGCTGAACTTGAAGACAAAAATGGCTATATCATTGTATTTACGTCAATATTTTGTTTTCTAGGCCAAATTCTATTTAAAAAGATCAATCAAAATGTTGACTTATAAACAGATAAAAGGCTATAGAAACATGTCAGAATCATGAATACATGGAGCATTCCTTAATCTTATCTACTACTTCTTAAAAAAAATGAAGACTCAATTAGTAAAGCAGGAAGTACATACTTGTCACAAAAAGCTATCAAAATGCATGAAACCTAGGATAATGTTTTTCTCATTTTTTTTTTTTTTTAAGCAAATGTTACCCTGCAATACGGTCGGTCTCATCTTCTCTTCACCTGTGAGTCAAAAGAGAAGTAGGAGTTAAAGAATAGACTTCATCAGCATTTAAGGTCTCTCGAATACATGCGTAATTTGATTGTCTCTGTGTGGTCACTTCACGGGCCGCTGATACTATTCTTGTCCAGATTCTGGTCAGCAATCTATTTTCTTACATATTCACTATACAATACACTGTACAATTCACTTAATACACTTAAATATTCTCTGTACAATATTCACTGTACAATTCCTCTATGTTAGATCTTTCATTAATTCAAGCTATGAGAATTTAGATTCTGAATATTACTCTCCATGTTCCCAAGTTTGTAAAGAAATACTACCTGAGATTCTTTTTCTCATGTTCTACAGTTCAAACCTGGAGATATTACTTTTTTTTTCTTTTCTTCTCCATTTTATCTATTACATCTACCTATAATTAAGTATTTTAATGTATGCATAAATTATCATTATAATTCTTATCTTTTAATGGAAGAAGAGTATCTGATTCTTAAATAGCTTAGAATAATTTAACTCAGAATTTACTTTTCTTATATCTTTTGATAAAATTTTCTCACCAATCTAAATTGGCAAGAAATATGACACTATTTTTCAAAAATTCAGCTCAATATGCTGCTCCAAGTCTTTACTCCATCAAGGGTCTGAGAGCTGACTCTCAGTTCCACATCATCCCAGTCCCCACACCCACACCTGCTTCTGAGTAGCTGCATCTACACTCAGAGCGCCTTTGTGACCCAAGGCATTAGCGTGCCACACCTATCCGTTGAAATTTATCATCTATATATGGCGGCATTTTAATACATCCACTGTAAATCTAGCAAATCTAGTTTCAAGATCGTTAATGTATTATTCTTGTTCCTAAAGGCAAGGCCTTCCCAGGTTGAGCTCTTTTTCAACCGTGTTTGAAACACAATGAGAGATAATTAGGACTCTTTAAGGCTTCCTGATTCTCTTTACCATATCCGTAAAACTGTGCTCCAGCTCATGGGCTATCCGGGAACAGACAAATCTCTGAGGCTTTCAGACCCAACACCATTCCAAGACATGAAGGAGCTGTGTCTCCAAGGTTTTAAATTAAAATGGATCATTGATCCTGTCTGCTATTCAGTAGAAATTCAAAACTTCATAAGATTACATAGCTGAGTAGCTGAGGGGTTTCTTCAGAGAGAGTTTGCCTCTTTCTCCATAGAAATTCCCTTTCTTTCCTTCTTGACTAAAAGAAATAATAGTTCCCCTGCTGGAGGTAAATTTGACTAAGGAGATGTTTAAAATATATTCTAATAATATATGCAGATCTCACATTTTGTAAATCAAAAGAAAATGACTTGATTTGCTTGGAAACTCAGTTTAGCTATAACATTTTAAGAAAACTGATGACTTATCATTTGCAAGCTGAAATATATGTAAGAGAAAAGTGGATGGAGGAATAACCACATCAGTAAACATATCAAGATATAATGCTACCAAATAACTCATTAATTGAGGACCCAAATTGGGCCACTTTTAACGACTCCTTTTCAGTAAGATAAAGTTCATTAGTTAGATACAGAACATTATGCACACAGAAATAAAATAATTTTGAAGTGAGTCAGTACTCACCAGTCTCTTTGATCACCGTTAACCTACCAAACATTAAAAGAAAAAAAGAAAATAAATACTTTGCTTTGCACATCTACAAAACAATAGCAATAATGCCTAAATATTGAATGCCTGAAAGAAAATGTTAGAACACATTTAAAGGATTTTAGCAGTATTGGTTACCAGCAGCTATGTGGGATAACACAGCACACTCATATATTTGTGGGAGGCTTTAACATAGAGGTGTTAAGTTGAAACCACACCATACACGGGATATTTTAGAACAAGCTATTATGAAGATTACTTGTAGTTTGAAATTGTGCTGTATCAAATTACTAAATGTCCTCATATATCTAATATCTATTTATCGTTCTTTATTGCAATTATCACTGCATTATTGTGCTTATTTGACAACTCTCTCTTACACAAGAAGAATAGAATCCATTGTTACACACCTTCTATGACCCTAGTCCTGATATATACTACATAATTAATATTTATTTGTTGAAAACTAAAAATGTGAAAGTATAAGTGAATCAGTTAGTAAAATTGAGACACTCAGAATATAAAGAACATAAGAAAGACATCTATGTTATCTACTGTAAATGAAATGTATGTGATGATGAACATGTAATATTTAAACACCAAGAGAAGAGACTAAGCTTGCATGGACTAACTCTTTTTTTTTGGGGGGGGCTGCTGGGGATTGAACTCTGGGCAGTGTGCTTGCAAGGCAAGCACTCTAACCACTGAGCTAAATCCCCGGACCCTGGACTAACTCTTAACCAAGGCCACCAAGCCATTTGATAAAGGTAAGTAGGAAGCCAATATAAACAAAATGACTTAATTCTAAGGGACAGAATAGTCTTCTTGGTAGCATTGAACCTACAAACATTTTCCTGCATAAATCTTTCCACCAACATATCCCCAATGAACTTTATAGAAGGAATTTGGGAGGGTAGTAATTTCATATTAGAAAATATCTGTCCAACAAGATTGGATTTGCTAAGTTTTACTTTACCTTATACTTTCTGTTATTACCAAATAAGAAAAGAGGAGTAATGGACGCACTTTTAATAAATATAAACACTCTCATTGCTGAACCTTGAGCAGTTGCAGAAGACTAGTAACTTTTTATGATCAAAATATTAGAATCCAGGTTTTAGGAGGGAGAGATGATTTACATGAATCAGGCCGCATATGTCTCTGACGTGTATCAGCATGCTAGAGAAAAATTGAGTAGCAGAGAAGAAGCCATAAGCTGAAGTAGAATGCTTACGGAGTATCTCAGAAGGACAGACCCTGTGGACAAGGTGAAGCAGGCAGAGATGGAACGGAGGCACCAGGAAACCAAAGAGAACGGCGTGGGGTGTGGAGCCAGGATAGTTCAGGGAGTGTTTGAAGAAATAACGTGATAGGCTATTATGTGTTTCCCAACAGTCTTTTTGAAGAAGACAAAATAAAGATTTATAGCATTTACTGATTTCTGTGCTATAAATACCCCTACCACAACTTCTATGCAGCTAAAAATATTTAATAATTACATGGAAAGCCCCTGAAAGATTGTCATTTCCCTTTTAAGAACTCTTACAGGCAGTCCCAACTCAGCAGTTTTAGATAGGACGCAAATTTAGGTGGACATGTGATAGGAAGGACCTACTAGAAATGCAAGTAGAAAAATATTTAATCTCAGACTAATGAATACAGACTAATGAATTGGCTCTTTATTCTCTAGAAATGATGGCATGCGGGAGGCTTTGAGGGGCGTGATGTCTTCAGAGCAGACTATTCACAGACCTTATAATGTTAGAATGAGGTTAATGAATTATAAACTAAAAGCTAAAATAGGGCCATATATTTTAGATTGCCAGAGGAAGAACACACTGAACGTATAAATGTATTTAATGGGAAATAAATTCCTTTCATCATTTTCCTTTGCCTTTCCCCTCTAGTGATAGCTCTTTGAAATGAAATCTTGTATTAAAATAGATATTTCATTCCGATCTCTTACTTTCTTTTCACTCTCGGTTATATTTGCTTTTCTAAGAGACTGTGCTTGCTGGGGCTCCATGCACCTGCCCCACATAAGAAAATGGAAAGTAGGTGAAAATGCTGTTACTCGTTCAGTTCTCTTTCTTTCAATAAACCCACTTTAGATAACAGTTCTGGTTAGTTTTGTTATATTTCTCAGAGCATATACTCATATCCGTGCCTGAATTTACATTGATAAACAGAGCAGGAGAAGTAGGAAAAAATATATTAGTGACAACTATGGAAAGAGAGGAAAAGAGAGTAGGGAGATGCTTCCATAGAGAGCTATTTCCCTTCAGAAAGCATTCTACGCACTTAAACCCCAAGACATGAGAATTCTTATAAAAAGATACTCTACCTTTTTTTGTATTTATGTTGATTTATGTTCTGCTTTTAATTTGGCCCAGATGAATGTGAACTCTAGATTTTGAGAGTGAAAGTAGTACCTTTCAGTAATTTTCTTGGAATCTATTTGCTCTGACATACGACGGGTCTGAAATCTATCTTAGTATCTCTAATGCTTCTTCTCTGAGTTTAAGCAACTCTTTCATTAAAATGTTCAACTCATCAAGTCATGAGAAGTAATTTAAAAACTCCTTCACTTCTTTCCTGGATGAAAGACACGTACAGCATAATTGGACGCTATTGTGGTGCAGAGCATTTGGTATGATTATTCCTGACACTTTGCTTATCACAGTACAATCTTCAGATAAATAAAATAACAACTCACTTCCCTTCACAACAAAGAATATACTCAGAGATAACAATGATTGGGGAATTTTGAAACTCTATGGGATTCATATGTTAATGAACAGCTGTGATGTTTCCCAGACACATTACTAAAGAGAAGACAATTCCCAGGTTTCTCTGCATTCCGAAAATTCTTACAAAGACTTGGTCTAAGAGCTAAAAGCAAAAAACGCAGTCATTTTCACAATACCTTTACACCTCTGTAGTTCTGAGATGTTACTCTGCTCGGTTCGCCACAACAGTATTCTTGTTCGTTTGGTATAGTTTTACCCTTATACAAAAGTAGAAGTCTCCAAATAAACATTTTTCAGGTTGCTGTAATTCTGCATGTTCAGAAATGTCAGAGGCAAAAATAAGGGTATATCAGGAAAGAAATAATAACGTTGAAAATAACAAATTAGGTCGGTGTATAATTATGTCATTTACCCATTCGCTCCCTCCATGCAGTAAGGATGTTTTACCATGTTTCCGCCACTGTAATTAGTAAAGAGATACAAAGATGACTAAGGACCCTCAAAAAGCTCTTGAATACCTACTTTCTAAAACACATCCTCTGCCATTGCAGATTTTAAAAGTTAGTTGGAGAGGCAAGACATATGCACATGAAATGTAAAATAACCACAAAATTTTGAAAATAGATACATTCTTGTATTTTCTTCTGTGACTAAGTCCTCTTGGAAATAACACTGAGGATTTGTGATCCCCCCTTTAGTATAAATTAGCATTTAAAAAGTTATTCAGAAACAAATATTACTGCTTTTTCATGAGGCTAGGACATGTGCCACTTGATTTACTTAACTTCTAGTTAGTCCAACTGTTAATATAGCTTGTAAAGATTCATTCACTTTGACATTCACATGGATAGAAGCTTTTCAATGAAAAGCAATTCAAATACTTCTTATTGTCTGTTCAGTCTGCTGTGCCATGAATATATGAATACATCCAAATGATATTATGTTAATCAAATCTACCAAATGGCAGGTGCCATGAAAAATAAACTCTTTCAAGAACTATATATATCTCCTAGAGTTTGATTTTTTAAAAATGAAGATATATGAAAATGAAGTGTAAACTTGTAAGTTTACAGTCATTGAAGTTTGTATCTATGTGTGCTTCTAGAGATCTACGACATTTCTCAGCAAACCACCACAAGAATTTGGTGAAGCTATGCCCGTGCCCAGGTATACACTCACCACTTGAGTATCATGTTAGGTGTATCCTTTATCATGCTTTTTGCTCAAACTCAGTCTGCAATTGTGTAGAAAGCAGGGCCGGCATCTGACAGATTTGGAGGACATACTACCTTGCAAGGAGCTAAATACACACCGTTTTAGCAACAAGATGCATAGGTTTATTTCATGGTTACACTTTTACCATATCTTCTGTGAATCATATTGTATTTGCTTTTTCCCCCTCTCTCTTTTTTTTAAATTTTCAATTTACCCATCTTGACTGATTGATTCTTTAAAACTGTTAACATGCTGAAGACTCACTCTCTTGATTTTGACCTATTTCACCTCCCATTGTGCTTGCACACATGTGCACACATACACTACATACTACACACACATGCACACACACACACACACACACACACACACACACACACATACACACACCCCGTATCCATATTACCCTGTCTGACTACAAGAAAGATCTCTAAGGAATAAATGACTTTGCTGTGTGAATTACTTTATGGAATCAAAGCCAGCAAAGTCCCAAGAGCTATTCTCATTATCCAATTCAATATATTTCTTTTAAACCTTTAATTTGACCTCTAGTCACTTGAATATGTTGGTCATTTTTGCAATCATTGTACGTGAGTCATTTATTCGATTCTAATTAACTTTTTACCTGTAATTTTCCATCATTGTCTTTACTAATTTCATTTAGTTGATGATATCTTAATCTGCTGTCTCCTGGATGCAGGCCTTACCCTTTCTCTGCAAGGTATTATCCACTCAAATAACTTCAACCACCTCACATAGCAGCAGATCTAAATCTAACGTGCACATCGAAACCTGGGAAAACATTTTCTAAATTCGATCTTGGGTTTCTGTCTCAGGTCAGGAATTTTGGTGGGGACTCTGCTCTTGGAAAGAGAAAACCTCTACGAGAGTCTAATATAGGTCTCTGTTTGAGAAGTCCTGATATGTATAGTTTAGGTCTCTAAGCTCCAAATCCATGTGTCTAGTTGCTTGCCGGGTGTAATCACAGCAAGTTCTGATAGTTTCAGTTTGCCCTCATCTAAAAACAGAAACCACCATCTTCTCTGATACAAAGCTATTGAATCTTTTATTTATATTTAACTCTGACATTTACATTCATATAATAACTCAAGCCAGAAACTTGGAGATAAAATTGGCTTCTATATATTTCTCATCATGTCTTATGACTTTATCATCTTAACATGTGTGCGTGCGCACGTGTGTGTTATATGTGTCAGCAAGACAGCTATCTCTTAGAGATCCTTCTCTTACGCAAAAAAGAGAATGTAGGTATAGTACTGTATTTACATATTTAATGTCCATATACATTATACATATATGTTTAGACATGTGTGTGTGCATGTGTGTACGTGTGTATGTGTGTGTGTATTTCCTATCCATTCCTAATCCTACTTTTGTTAATAACTTTTCCTTTCTGTGAATGGTATTTCTGCTTGTCGAATGCTTACAGATACAGAACTCTCCAAATTCAGTTCAAAGCAATCTATTAATGAGACCTGTATTGATTGTCTCTTGTACCACTCTACCTTCTCTAAAATGACATTGTTATTGTGACTCTCAGTGTACTCTTCATGTTTTTATCATTTTGCCTAAAAGTCTTAAATTATATATTTAAATATACCTTTTTAAATAATAGATTGAAAATGCCTCAATGCAGGTGTCACTGTGAGCTTGGATTTCCATCGATAAAAAGAACAATTGACACATAGTAGAGATGTAAACAGATGTTTGGTATGTACACACATGTGTGCAATATGCACATGGATGTAACTAAAGAGATATATATATATATATATATATGTATTTTGTTTTCTTTGAGACAAGGTCTCACTGTATAGTTCGGGGTGGACTTGAACTCATTATGTAGCTCAGACAGGCCTTCAACTTGCAGCAGTCCTTTTGCCTCAAGATGTAATGTTTTTATAATGTATCATTTTATACATTATTTGTGTGTTATATACTCTTTAAAAGAATGGGGGCATTGAAATAGAAAAAAATATGCATTTACTCTCTGAGATTGATATTTTAATTTTAGTTAATATACAACAAAATAAAATGTAAAGAAAATTTACAATTTATTCAATTTCATACAGCACATCATTAGTAAAGTCAGAACACTATCTGGAAGACTTCTTTTCTAGTGCTATTTTAATGAAAGAATAAGGTCACAAATATCAAGAGTACTAAGACATTTCTCACTGGTTTAATGGTGAGATTTGAGAGACTTTTCAGTAGGCTCCAATAAGATTGTGAGTGTCTCAATTTAAATTCTGCTTGGGTATTTAAAACCATTTAAAACCACCTGTTTGTGCATTCAATTTCTCATGTTGCACACATAAATGTGAGTTTTTGCAAGCAAAAACAGATGCATTCCTAAAATGTGTCAGCACATTTTCAAAAGCCTACTGGAAATGTGTCCTCATATGTCTCCAGACTTTGTTATAACTTACATCAGTGAGCTGTATAAATTGGTTTCTTGAATACCCATTAATGCAAATTACTAGTACAGGAAAACACTACACAAGGACCTGTAAAATCTCACAAAATATAACATCTTTCCTAGGATGAAACTAAAGAGAACAAAGTTATTCTGACACTTTTTATCCTAAAATGATCTTGGAAGAAAACATGACTTAAAATTTTTCAAATTTTTTCATGCATGGGTATTACCCTCCCTCTTCCCCCTAAATTTGCCAGTTGATTAAAGAAAGGAAAACCATATTTTTATTATAAAATGGAAACGTTTTTCTATTCATGTTATTAGAAGTACAATGAAATTTAGGTAAAATGCATGGAAGATTGAAGAACAGATTGATGATTAGTCATTTGAGAAATAAAATGTTCATTCAGGTATACTGAAGTATTTCAAATCATTATAGATGTAAAGGAAAATAAGAATGATCAACGTGGAACATAGCATTTGTATTTTCTTAGTACATACTTCTCATATAAGATCTGTTGCGCTGAACCTATCTAAATTGAAGTTCAAGGGGGAAGAAACGTTTTCAATTCCTACAAAATGGACTAAACAATACCAAGATGGTGCTAATATGCCTCCTATTGTAACTGGGAAGTAGAAGCACAGCACTTGTTTTATTTTATCCTCTGAATACTTTCTATAACAAACTCCTGAGGAAACATACCATGTGTTGTTATTTTCTCTCCATTTTTGTCATTTCCCCTCTACATCTTCACACTTGATTTTTAAACACACAGCACTAATCTTGCATCAATTGTTTCTTTTTAAAATAACATCCATATCCGTCAGTATTTGGCTAAATATTACTTCTAGAAATGTCTATGGGACTATTTCTATGTGAGATTAACATTTGAAACTACATAATGAGCGAATCAGATTATTTTACCAAATGCGGACGGACTCAGTCCAATTTATTCAAGACTGAGTAGTTTCGAAAGGCTAAGTAAGAAAAATTTATTCCCTTCTGTCTTTGCTGTGAGCCAGTTTCTTATGTAATTCAACTTCTCTCTGTCTCTCGGTCTCTGTCTCCGTTATTTTCTCTCTCCCCATTACTCCTTCCCTTTCTGTGGAAAACATTGACAAATAGAATGTGTGGTATGAAGAGTGGTTCTGAAGGAATGGAATGTGAAATTTGAGTTTTCAGCTGTGTTCCTTGGAATTACTGCAATTTGTTCTTTAATACAATTAAATTTAGAGGCACCAATGATTCCATTCCTATCGTGAAGAAAGTCTTGATGGCTCAAGGCATGAGGTGGCCATGATGGTAAGGAAATGTCTTTATTAGATATTCTAAATCAACAACATACAAGAAGTACTAAATTGAGTGACTATATGAAACCTGCAAACATTATTAAAAACTAAGAAATGTAATTTTTCAAAATCTAACATATTTAATAAGATTGAATGGGCACTCTTAATTTTGCTAAAAATGGTAAAACAAAAGGATAATCTAAAGTAGCTGAGCTCCATTGCTACATGAAAACTTGAAATCTTCCAGGTATGTAATGAAGAAGTTCCTTATCTCCAGTCGCTGTAGGACTGAATCTGCAAAAATAAAATACAGAATCCCATTTCGTTGTGTGAATTATAGCACTAGTTAGACTCCCAGCCTGCCATGGTGTCTATTGTTTGATCCAGGACATTGGTTGGGAAATAATATATTCTTATAAATGGAAATAGGTAAGCACAGGAAGACCTCAATGAAGCAGGGAATATTGAGACCCTCAATTCTAATGAGTCTTCTTTGCCCATGAAAGAAGCCACCTCACTCCCAGTAGAAGCAGCCTTTCCACTTAGACAGCTTTCACATTGTTGGAACCAAACAGCAGATAGCCATACGTTGAAAGAGTAAATGATTTCTTTGGCTCACAGTTTCAGGGAGTCCGTTTCCCAGTTAGCTGACTCCAAGGAAAGAACATCTCTGGGGAGGGAGTGGTGGAGGGGTGCTACTCATCCCGTAGACGCTGAGAAGCAGAGCAGAGAACAGTGCCAGAAAGGAAAAGTCCAGGACGAGATGCATTACCCGAGGTCATGCCTCCCAAACGTACCCAGACACATTCGGAAGTGTGCTGACTATCGCTACTGTCAAACCACTTCAGTGGTCTCACTTCCCTCCCTACCCATTCTTAGACTGTTAACCACTGAATTCCCCAAGTGGACCTGTAATGGCCTCTCCTGAAGAAGCTGCTACACAAAACGATATGGATTCACCTCTGGGCTCATCCCATCACTTCTCTTTGCTTCTAAGCCTGAAACTAAATTCCATTTCCAGCAAGCTCCTAAAGGTGAGGTACAAATAGTGACTCATGAGAAGACACCTTATGCTCTAAAAAAAACTACTTGAGTTTTCTAATTTACACAATGATAAATTGGAAAATATGTGTGAGAATGGACATTAAGATTCGGGCATAATAATGAAAGAAAATAAAGTTGAACCAGGATAAATTTTTTCATAGGAGCTCACTAATCACATTCTACTGTAACTACATAGTTAGAGGAATTAAAAAGAGTTCTAACAGTTTATTTGTATGGTTGGCTAAAATGTTGACCAAAAACGTGACCAAATTCTATGCAATGAATGTATACATTATATATAGCACACATATACAAATAAAAATTTAAAAGTGCCAAAAATTAACATATTTTTACATTTACCAATATAAATTATTTTCATACTTATTTGGCTTCAACGATGATGCAGTTTTCAATTCTGTCAGGCTTAGATAGAAGTCTCTTCAAAGTCTATGGAAAATATGTATGAGAGCCACACTTTGTTTTAAATGAAGAATAGATTTCACTGCACCTATCATTTTCCTTCTTTTCAAAAATTAATGATTTTCAGCAATAGCCACCCAAATCCCTAGCCCTTATCATCAATAATCACTTATCCACAATTTGTAAAAGGCCAGGGACATTGCACAAGCCAGGACACCTGCTTCTACCTATTTACTGTTTTGTTTTGATTTTCATTTCACCATGGCTAAAAGTCATGGCAATTACATGGCCAAGATCTATGAGGGTTACCATTAAGGTTAGTCCTCTGAGTACCAGTACTGGAGTTTTGCTGCAGGCCAACTGATAAATCATTCAATCTCAGAATCCCATTCTTAATGTCTACCTTCTAGCAGAGTATTCTTATGCTTGGGTCACAGTCCCTAAAAGCAAAGCTTGATGCAGGACTGTGTACACCACACTTTGTCTTGGGACCACACAAACAAGGCAGGGGAAAGCAGGAAAGTAAAAGAGAATAAATTAAGCAAAGATGCTGTTATGAGTAATCCTTTTCTTGGCCTAATCTATTCTGTAGAGTGAAACAAATATCCACTACAGTTGCATTCCCTACATGAAAGAGATCAGCCTCCTACGTTCACACGGTAGTAATTGGTTTATTGCCTACTCCCAGGAAAAGGGCAAGGTTTCGAGGTGGTTAATCTTTTACAGAGAGGATTGCCATCAAAAAGAAATATTCTCTAGAGCAAAGTGGGAAGTACTGAGATGTAAGCACTGTGTAGAAAAGGGTGATATAAGACAGAAACAACATCTTCTATACTCAATATGCAATGACAAATCTCACACAAAAGGAATGCAGTGTTTCAACTCTGTCCCAGGCCTCACTTCGTGGATTTCAGGTTTGAACTGAGGTTTCTCTGTCCAAAGTGCATGGCCAAAATAGGACTGGCATCCCACCTTACACAGGCAAACAAGGAGTCTCTCTTGGAAGAAAAATCAAACATTGGTACCTACCCAGGGAAACAGTATCACTACATCATATTCTAAAAAGAGGAAGGACATTGAGAGAAATCAAGGAAGTAAAGATAGAATTATACTTAGTAATCTTTCTGTCCTCTTTAAATTATGCCTCAAAAGGAAAAGAGAAGTCCAAAATGTTTTGGAATAAAAAAAGAAACAAAAGAAAAATTATGAAAAGGAGAAGATGTTAATAAAAAAGGTGTTGAAATAAGCCTACAGGAAAATGTATCTTGATTCCCACTCTGGAAAAAACATATATGCACATTTTTGAAACAGATTCAGTGTAGCTATTTTAAAAAGGGGTGAGGGAGGGCCATAGGCCTACCAATATAGTACAATAATTATGCAATTTCTGGTTCTCTACATCAACAGAAACTAACTTCAAATCACAGAAGACTTTTAAAACTTTGAGAGCTATTTTGAAAAATTAACTCATGATATTAGATTGCATCTAAGTTCATCTATAAAACTGCTTAAAGAGCACCTAAATAGTTAAATTTAAACATTTTCCTTTTGTTTCTAAATGACGTGCTGACATTATTTTGTATTACTGGTTTCCAAACATGTATATTTAAAACAAAAAGTTTGAAGCTACTGCCTTTTGTCCCCAGATATTTAGTCATTGACACTCTTTTCATAATCCTCCAGCATTCTTAATAAAACCTTCAGAAGTTTAAATTATTATTGAGCAATTTATTTAGGATTATGACTTAATTCATGATTCTACAATGAACATACTATCAACTTTTAGGAATAAAATCACAAGTAACAGCATAATCTCCTAGACCAAATAGGGTTTGAGCAATTTAAAATGCCCAGGACTTAAGGAATTAATAGATAAGAGGATAGATTCATTATGTGGTCAAGAGGTCATTTCATGAAAAAATTAAATTAAAAATTTAAAACCTTCAGGTTTTAAGACTCAGGATAAAATGGATTGACAAGAATTAAAGAAAATATTGAGAAAGAATGCAAATTATTCACCTGATGGAAGGACTAATTAAAATTATCTTGAAGGCACTAGAAGTTTTTATCTTTGAATTTTCTGACTGCAGAAAAAGTGCCCTTTTATTGTTTTCTGAAGGAAAATATGTATAAAAAAATCTAAGGGCTCTGCTTCTCAGAGAAGAATGTATAATGGGTGTAAGGGACAGTTTTTGTGTCAGATTCACATCCCTCTTAGGCTATTCATGCACAGCGCATTCAGACTAAAAGGCTTTGAGGGTTGGAAGCTAATGGACCAGGGTGGCGCCACTTTAAGGAATGCTTCGTGCCTGTAGAAATATCTTATTCTGGAATACCCGGAAGCAGCACCTTCAACCTGGGAGCAGCATAGTGACTTAGGACTAATAAAATCTATTTCTATACCTCAGATTGTGATGTATCGATAAGCACATTTTCCCCATAGGAATGGATTGTGGCTAGACTCAAGGTGAACGCACATCTTTCTCATTTCTCAACAGGGGAAAGATCAGAACATCTGTCAATAGTGCTCCAGTAGATGGATCTCGATATCAGCAAAGGTCTCTAGGTCGGTGGTCCTCAAGACTCACCTGTACCAGAATCACTGACAGGGCTTGTTAAAAGCTTGCTTGCCAGTTCAGTAGGTCTGCACCAAAGCTCAAGAACCTGCATTCTTAACAAGATTCTGGCGGCTGCTACTCTGAAGACAATAGTTCCAGAACCAGTGTTTGTAATAATTAAAATGGTAAATATTTATAAATTGTAGGTAAGCTTTTATTTTTAAAGTGGAAATAATTATCACTTATTAATAGAATTTAATAATCCATATATATGAAAGAATATTATAGCTACCTATGGAATTCAGGAAAAATAGGAATGTGAGTTAAATTAATTAAATGACTGTATTCAATAAATACCTAATGAACATATTTTCTGTATTGTAGCTCATTAGTACAAAAGGTGTGGAGGGGAAACACCTCAGGACATAGAATTGTGCAGCTGGCCTTTTCTCCTTTTAAGGAAAGTGCACAGCCAGGTGCAATGCTCAAAATTTTGCCCAGGAGAATACATCCCTTCACTGCTGTTCTTCATGGAGGTCCCCAAGAGGAGCTGTGACATGACAACTATCTATTTCCTCAATGTGCCTGAGTGTTTTGCAGGATTATCTGTAATCGAGCCTAAGACGTCTTTTCCTTTGTCAGCTGTGCATAGGAGACTAACCATGAAGCCATCCATTTGTTTACACCAAAAGACAGAAGGCAGAATAGCAGCAAAGGAAATTATGGGTACTTGGGCCACTCTTTCATGTAAGTTTTGTGTGCTTTCAGGATTTGTTTGGGCTCAATTATGTATATACCACACACATTTGGTGATGCAGTAAACTGGATGACTCACGATGGGTTGTTCAGGTCATATAGTAAAATACTGGCCCATGGTTAAGTGGTCAGTCTCTACTAAGGCTGAGTAGCCAACCAAGAGTTACTTCTCCAAAGAAGCTTGTATCCATAGAGGATAGCAGGGTCGCTTCAAAATGCTAAGGGCTTGTGATATAATTAAAAACCTATAGGGGCTTCCAAAGTCTCCATATAGCACTCCTGTCTGCTACTGATGCTTTAAACACCGTTGTATTGACTAGATCATGTGGTTCAAGTGGCAGAGCAGTTTGCAGAGAAATATGGAGAAGTCGCTGAGCCATCTCACATTCTACAATTCACTCACAATTACCAGGTTTTCAGGACACTCTGTAAAGGGTCCCGAGAAGCACACCCATATGAGCAATAGATTGCCACAAAATCCAGAGTGCCACTAGGGACTGTATATCTATTTTATTATATTTTAAGAGGCCACACAGGGCTAAACCTCCAGAAATTTCACTGAGGTAGAAGACGGTGGAATTTTTCAAATTTATCTGGCAAAGTATTTGTTGATCCTCTTGTGCAAATGTCTTACTAGTAAGTCTAAAAGTTACATCTTGCTTACTAAATCAAATTAGTATAATGCCATCAGCATGATGAAATAAAGTGATGTACTATGGAAGATACAAGTGATTAAGATCCCTGTGAAGTAAGTGATGACACAGAGCTGGAGAGTTGCTGTGATCCGGAAGTAGGATGGTCCAGGTACATTGTTAGCCTCTCCAGCTGAAATGTAACTGTTTGTGGTGGAATTTCTTATACAGATTAGGAAGCAAAAATGCCAAAGCCAGAAGCAGAAAGGAAAGTGTTAACATTATCTCTTTAATAGTTAACATTGTCAAACACCTATTTCTCATCTGTGAAATGTAGAGGGGTTACATAAAAATAGAAGGGGGCCTTAGTAGAGAATAGAAAGGGGATTAGAAGGAAGCAGGAAAAGAAAGTGTAATAGTGAAAGTGGATACGATCAAAGCATTTCAATGTATAGAAATGTCACAGTGAAATAGAATAGTTTGCAACATTATATGTGTTACTACTTATAATTTGAAAAAAGATTTTATAAATCCAGATCGATAGCTATTTATCAGGTACCAGATGATAGACTAATTTACATCTTGTATGGCAGCTGAAATTACAGCACTACCCGATTTAGTTTGTGATAATCTACTGTCATTCCCCAAGATCCATCTATTTTTCTCTAAAGCCTAAATCAGTGAGATGAATGGAGTTGTTGCGGGAATAACCACCCTGCATTGCTCAAGACCTGGCGCTTGCCCTAAACTGCGGTTCTTCCAATTATCAGTGTTGCTTTTGTGTTGTTATTTTTCCAAAATGCAAGCAGTTCCATTTCTTTCTTTCTTCCTTCCTTTCCTTCTTTCTTTCTTTCTTTCTTTCTTTCTTTCTTTCTTTCTTTCTTTCTTTTTTTTCATATTATGATAGTCCCCTCTCCAAAGGTTATATACAGGGCCCAATTATGCATTTCAGAACTTGAGAACAATAAAAAATGGGTTCAGGACCTGCTGAGATGGAGAAAAAACTGTGATGGTCACCTGGCGGCCTTAAAGCCTCCACTCTGTGGATCGCAGTGATCTTCGGGTTTCCTGGAATCGGTGTCAGTTGAGAGCCCACATTCAGTTCAGAGCTGACATTCCCCCAAAGTCTGATTATTTTTGACCCAGTGCAAAGTTATTCTGAAAGAAATGCCATAGGTCCTTTTGGTGAGGTTGGGGAAAAGATTAAAAGTATAAATCTTTGGCAGTGTACTGGAGACCTTTCTCAAGAGACCCATTCTCTCCTTCATTGAAGGAGTTCTAGGTTTGCAAACTTGCTTAACTCTGTAAATTGATTCAGTATAGATTCTACTAGCTAGATACAGTTGCACATCTTTGCTCCTTATGCAGATCGGAGCAAGTTTTCTATTTCCATTTCACTTCCTGTTTATCTTCTATTACATCATTATCATGTATCCAGTGGGATAGGGTAGCAGGAGTCCCACTAATTCTGATTGCTGATCAACTCTGTTGACTCCTACAAATACAATGTTCACATCATTTTCCTTGTTGAGTAGCCTTTCCACCAGAGAACCCAAGAAATCCCGCTGCATTTAGGTGCCCCACTTTAGTACTGTAACCACTGGAGTGTGTGACCTGCTGAGAAGAGTGACCAATGAGTACTTCAGGGATATGTAGTCTCCTTTCCCAGATTTATTTCTCACAATTATGGTGAAAGGTACAGTGGTACCTCAGTTCACAAATACTTTCTTTTGTGAAATTTGGTTTGCAAACGAAAATATTTGGTAAAATTTTGTTTTTGTTTGCAAACTCTACATTGGGCAACAAACAAGACTGTGGGCATCTTTCCCACGCAAACACAAACATGGTCAATTCCAAAATAGTGGAACAAATTAAGTTCATGAACCAAGGTACAACTGTGATACTTCTGAAGCTTTGGAGGCTCTCAGGGGACATCTAGAGACAAACCATAACCGAGGCCCTGACTGGTTTTACACATGACAAACAGTGCCCAAATTGTAGTTTTTGGAAATCGGCTTCTCCTGAGCCAAAATTTTGGATAAACAGTTTCAGCTGCTGGATATTTAGGTGAGGGCGGCAACGTGATCAACACACATTGGTTCACCGGTGTGCACTTTATTTTACTCTATTAGCTTAATAATCATGTACTTTATTATCAAAACTAAGGCTCTCTTAAGAGTGAAACTGGTGCCCTTTGTTCTATCAGAATAACAATAAATGAAGACTTTCCAACTGTAAATTCTAAAGTACATGCAAAGTGTATTTTCCCCTTGCCTGAAAAAGAGAACTCAACAGCAAAAACAATCATCTTGATAAATTCTGTAGTCGTTCAGAAAAGCAGAGATGCATATACAATCGCTATTAACACAGAGAAACACCCAGCAGAATCAGGACTTGGTTTTGAGTTCTAGCTCTCCCACTAATAATCATGCCGTGGAGTATGACTTTGAGAAGTTTTGTGCATGACCTCTCTTTGCCTTGTAAGTTTCATCTGTAATGTGTAGCTACTCTTTTCATATGGTTCAGACCTCTTAATTTTTCACCTCTAGTGAAGATTAGAGGCAAAGAAATGCCATACGCATCCTATGAAATGTCTAATATTATATCTTATTGTCAATGTTAGTAACAGCCCAGGCCAGTGACTTTAGGAGTAAACAGCAACTTCAGGACTTAGTGGTAAATTTACAGTCCTACCCCTCTGGTATTACCAGGATACTTCCTGTGGTTTCATAGTATAATCCCAGACAGTGCTTGCTTCGACAGCACATATACACAGTATGACTCCAGGCAATCAACATTATTGAAGGAGTTATAGACAGGAAAGGGAAAAGATTTTTAAGACACTGCATAGGGTACTTGGGTGCCTGCTGATTGTGATTATGCTTTCTTGGTCCCTGTGGTCTCTTGTGCTTGTTTAAAGAGTGGCAAATTATTGAAAAATTAAGTTTTGTGGGATTGGAAGCAGTTAATAGAAAATCAATAGATTTCAGATAATAAGTAAATCAGTCAAATAATTTAAAGTGTGGATCTCAGTATCCTCAATTAAAATTTTATTACTTTAATATAAATCTTGAAATTATTTATCCTGTTGAGCTAATTACTTTGAAAAGAAGTAATTAAAATATTGGTATAACTTATAAGACAGATCAAAATCACATTTGGAGTTATAATTTGTATTATCTAGGTTCTCCAAGAAACAAACATTAAAAAGGGATTCAGTATGCAAGAATTTCATTAAGCAAATTGCTATCAGAGAAAATAGGGAAGGAACATAGGTAGTGGGGGAAATTCTCAGAAATATAGTCTGTAAGCTCAGAGAGCAGAGAGAAAGAAGGTTGGCAGAAGTTTCTCTACTGTCATGCATGCTAAAAAAAATATTTAGCTAGACTCTTAAGGAGTTCGTAAGACAGACTTAGTCATCAGAGAAACACTCTATTTCAGGAGCGGGTCCACCTGAATATTAATACCATGCTTCGCGTGGATGCAGGATTGCAGTAGCTTGTGTAAGGCGGGGGTTTGGTGCAAATTTGATAGCCGTTTTTAAACTTCAGAAACTTTATTTTAGATCTGATTCTCTACAAAAATTCAGAGACCAAATTTAGATTAGTCAGTGCTTCTGCTGTTGGTTACCCAACACTAAACCTACTGCATATAATTTAAAGGGCGAAGAGTTTATTTTGCTTACTGTTTCAGGAGATTCAGCCCATGGTCAGTGGGTCCCAAGTCAGGAACTTCATGTAGAAAGGTGTGGTAGACCAGTGCTGCTTAGATCTTGGTGGTCAGGAAGCAGAGCAGGAGAAGAGCCTCTGAAAGGATGCGGTCAGGGACCACATAAAAACACCAAGGTCACACCTCCATGACTCTGGTAGACATCTTCAGAAGTGCTGTTTACTAATTCCCCAGGGAGCTCCCAAGCCACTCAAGTTGAAAATTAAGCCGCAGGATCACACCGTGACCATCTTGGACTTGCCTCATGATGGGAAACTCAGAAGAGGAAATTTAGCGGGATCAACTGCATTTCTAATTTCTGCCTATAACTGGTGTTCATCTTTCTTCTGTGATCTTAGGGTTCACCCGAGCCAGTCTTGGTGACTTACCTTATGATACCTTCATTAGTTTTGGTAATTAAACCCTTCTTAGTCTAGCCCATGCGCATTCAGTTACTATGGTGAGAGATTGCCAAGACTTGCCCAAGTAAATTCTCTGTGTTTAGCACATCTTCCCTGTACCTTTGGTGTACTAATGGCCAAAAAGTAAAAATAAAATCAAGTAAAACATATCCTAAACTATACTCCTGCTGTTCAGAGTTTTGCCAAGCAGTTGATTGGTGATTCTTCTTAACGGACTATCTCTGTACCCAGAATGACAAAGTGCCCCAGTAATGGTAAGTTTTAGGTAAAATGGACCCTTGATGTATTTTGTATTAGCATCTGCCTGCTTGAAGACCAAGACTTCCAACCTTACACTGCAAAAATCTCAGAGAGGAAGGTCATTATAGTTCCTACCGTGAACATTGTGTAGTCCCCATTGGGAATACAGAACAAAAAACGTTCTTCATTCTGATAAATACACTTTGTCCCAAGTTAAGACATCTCATCCTTTCAGATGTTGTAGTTTCAGCCTCAGTTTTGGAAGATCATTCAAGTGTTCTGTAAGCATGGCATGGTGTAATGTAACCAATAAATCTCATGATTCTGGACCCAATCCTATAGCTCTTCGCTATAAAATGTGACTCGCAGGACGCCATTGTGCTTTTATGATTTCATCCCTGTGGAAAAGGCATCTTCCAAGAACTCAGATACTACTTCTGGTCAAGGTTTTGTAGGACAGAGAGGAAAATGTATTTAATCATATAAGTATCTAACCATATCTGAATAAATATTGGACACATCCAGTATGGATGGGACCCTACACTGACAGCTTGCCAAAGAGCAAATGATTAATTATGTAAATAAATAATGATTTATTGGGAGCATGGTGTTGGTCTCTGTCGCTGACAAATAGACACTTGCAATATAATAATCTCTTGACTTATTCTAGTCTTTCATACTATAAACATTCCACTATGCCCATTTCTCTCAGCTTCTTATTTCTTCCTCTATAATTTTGCAGGAGACGTTAGGCATTTTTAAATTCTAACAATCGTCTGAGATCTTTGCCAGGAGGCTAAATCCATGTCTTGAGAAAGTGCCTCCATGCCAATAAAGTGTTGCTTATACTATCATAAACTTTGGCTCTCTTGATCTAATGCTATTAAAATCCAATTCAATTCACTATCCTTCCTCATGCCAGTACATATCAGCTAGCTCTTGCAATTACTGAGAAATATGGTACATTTTTCCAAGCAAATTTCCAAGCAAATTTCCAGATAAGTTATGTTGTATTTTTTTTCCTTCGTTTTCAGCCTGGTAGCTGGAGAGCCCACGGGGGCAATTTCTGAGAGTGACATCTGTTGTCCCCGTGAAATCGGCTTCTGCAGTGTCTCCTACACAGCATAAGTGCTAGTTGTTAATGAAAACGTGGGCTTAATACAAAGTCGGGAAATAGCAAGTTGAAAAGTAAACATCTTCAAAGACTTTTTCATTATGGCCTGTCCCACGTTTCACAATCGAAGGTCTTACATCAGGCACTGATTTTAAATCATGTAGCTTTGGATGAACAGTCAAATGTTTCTGAAACTTCACAACTGACTACAAGGATTTCAAACATGCATAATAAAGACCTTTTTATAGTCCACCTTGAAGCCATGAGGTTGTCACTCTTATCGTTGCCTGATTCTATCTTAGTTACTTTCTCCTATCTGGGATAAAATTTCAACACCCACAACCTTAAGGAGGGTGGTTTATTTTGGCTCACAGTTTCAAAGGTCTCAGTTCTCATAAGGTTGGGCAGCTTTAGGGCGACAGAGGCTGCCACATAGAAAAATGGCTTATGTCACGGCAGCCAGGAAGCAGCCAGAGAAGGGAAAAACCAACGATGAGAACAGGGTGCTGCCTCGGTTCCAGAATGACTCTATTCACAAACAATTTGGTTCTCAAAAACATTTGACAAAATTTTGCTTGACTAAATATATATAAGCATAAACACATCTATATACATGAAAATATCCATCTACATTTGTATCTCTATCTTCCTTCTACTACCTGTTTTAGCTAAACCGGAATCCTTGTGTCTGCCTGTCTTGTTAGATAGCTAAAAGAATTAAAGGATAGTATCAGCAGTATCTTCCTACAGAATAAGAAAGTGACTCTCAGGGAAGGCCCAGAATTGTGTAAATTTATATCATTTCCATTGCAGATGAGGATACTGGGAAATTATAGCAAATAATGAAATTTTAAATATATGTTTTATAATATATTAAAATGTATATAGTATCTTCACTGAAATTTAAAAATTGAATGACTCAATTATGGCTGGTGGCATTTGGTATTCTACAAGCAATAAATTGTAAGAGTATATATTTATGATTTGCTTTTGAAAGTTAAAATCATAACCCTTAGAAAGATTTTATAAAGAATAAAAGAACACAGAGTAGTGTTCCAAAGCATGTAAATACCACATTTATTAATCCATTCATTTGTTGACAGACATATGGGGTGCTTCCAAGATTTAGCTATTATAAACTGTGCTGCTATAAATATGGGGGTGTGTGTATTTCTCTAATATTATATCTTTAACTCTTTCAGGAGGATGCCTAGAAATATAATAGCTAGATAAAATGGATTTCTAGTTTTAGTTTTTCGAGGATCCTCAATAGTGATTTTCATAGTATTCATATTAGTTTCTATTCCCACCCATGGTGTATAAGGGATTCCTTTTCCCTGCAGCCCCTCCAGCATTTGTTATTTGACTTCTTGGTGATAGCCATGAGTCATTTGTAGGAATATTGATGTTCCTCAATACCATAATGTTAAGTGAAATAATTCAGACACATGAGCTTGTATATCACATTGTTTCCCCTACATGAGAAACCCAGAGTAAAAATTTAGAAAAAAAAGCAAAATAAAAGATCGATAATGCGAAGTAGGGAGATTGATCATTCTGAGAGAGGATGGAGATCAAGAGATGGAGAAAAAGGGGAGGAAGAGAAGGCGTAAAGGTTGGAAAAAAAAAAGGAATAGGGGTGTGTTATGTACAAGTACCGATTCCATACAGAGAACATAAATATGATGTGCCACAAACATGTACTAATAAAAATAAAATATTTTAAAGAATAAAACAAAAACAATACACCATTATTGATGCCTTTCATATTTTAGCAAGTTGTGTGTCATAAAGCATTAAGACCTCATTGCAGAAGTAAAGCAAGTTCTAACTCTAGTCAAGGTGTTTTAACAGGCAACGAATCTATTTTTGGTCTGTTCGGTAATTATATGTTTCCGTTTGGTGCATACATATATATATACATACATACATATATATATATATATATGTATATATATAGGTTTCTGGCTGTCAAACTAGTGTCCTGAGAATACAAAAACTCGCTTGCTAGATTTACCCCAATTATATGTGTCTGTGTACATTATAATACACAATTCACAATGCATGAATCATATCTACAGACAATATGCAGGTACATATACATATATGTGTGTATATGAAAACACACACATAACTATACTAATATATGTACATATATGCACATAAGACATATGTATATCTGTGACATTACTATATTAATCATTATAAGAATATTTAATAATTATAATGTTTCATTCACATTTATTAAATTATCCTTATTATAATGGTTTATAGAGAAAGCTTTCTTCTAATTCTCTTCCAGTGTTCTTTGAATTGAGTTCTCACATTTGAAAAGCAGTAAGTCTTTATTGACAGAAACAAGAATATATTTGAATTAAATAAGAAAGAGATTACATCCAGAATGTTCATAATTTATCTTCATGTTTCACTCTAAATAAAGCATACATTTTACTCACGCTTTTTGCCTCTAAGTACATAAATACAAGTAAAGTATATAACTTATGATATATATCATTAAATACAATGTGCAATATGTAGTACTAAATAGTATTACATGTATAATATATAAAGTTAAAGTTCTATGTATATAAATATGTCCCTAATAATTTAAGTATGCTGAAAAATCAATTGTCTAATATTGCATACCAAACACTAGTTCTTAATGATAGATCCACAAATTACTTGAGCAAGGTATTCCATATTAAAACCATTACTCCAAAGTAACAGTAGTGAGACCAAGTAATGAATCTAGAAATCCAATAACAGGTGCCCTCATATCTATCATATACATAATTTTTTTATGTTTCACAGAACTGAGAGGTACCTAATTCTACATAACTTATTAGTAATGAGAAATATTTAATTGCTCTGCTATAATTTAATCACCAAAAACTCTAGGCAGCTTGGTTGCAGATGTTACATGAGAGTACCAAGGGGATCAATGTATCACTCTCATGTAATGTGTGCTACATAATACAACTCTATTATTTGATAAATTTTGACAGATGTGAACCTTTGCAATAGTCACTTGAATGAAAATAAATGGACATGTCCATCAGTCTCAGATATTCTCTTATGCTTATTTGTAATGCTTCCCGGTGGACTTCCTTATTGTGTCCCAACCATTCATTGGCGAGTATTGATATGTCTTCTGTTAATATAGATTAATTTGCATTTTTCTAGAATTTTATAAAAATGACAGGATATGAGCTACTCATTTTTGTGTTGCTTCATTCACAGCATTTATTTTGAGATTTGGGGTTGTGATTTGGCATACGTATGTATTTTGTCACTTCTCAAATGTTTACGAAGAACCAGTATTTGGTTTTGTTGATTATTTTTTTCTTTCTAATTTTTGACTACTACTGTGATATTTGCTGTTTCCTTTTACCACTTAATACAGGATGAATTTACTCTTGTTTGTTGTCTATTCAGGAGTAAACTAAGCACTTTTAAAAATACTGAATAATTCAGTGCAATATGCTCCCATTCATGTGCTATTTTAGCTGTATCTCTTAAATTCTATTGTGTGTTTTCATTTTCATACTATTCAGAATAACTTCTAAATTGCCTTTTGCTTTCTTCACTGACCATGTGTTATTTAAAAGTATATTTGTTAATTTATAAACATTAGATGATTTTCTAGATATCTTTTCATTACTTATTGTATTGGGGTTCATTTTATTGTAGTAAGAACATTTTTTTGGAATTTTGAAGATTTTAAAATGATTGTGAATTCTTTAATAGCTCTTGAGGTGGCAAAAGTTTTTGTACTCAATTTCAAACTCACCACAAATTTTTCGGGTATTAAGTTCCATGGTTTACTTTCAAAGATTTGAGATTTTTTTTTTTTTTTTGGTAGCCTAATGAATGGTCAAATTTTAAATTTTACTTCTCTGTTAAATCTGTAATTTTCTAAGAGGATGTTCTCACGCACTGATTTTAGATTAAGTTTCTCCAGCAGGATACTGGTCCCTGTCATGGCAGAATAATTCATGTATTCTGCCCCTTTCCCACAATGATAAACTATACAACTATATAAACTTTTTAAGTAAATTTTTTTTGAGGCATCAGAAAGCAGAGAGTACAGGGCTATGATTCTGAAGAGGGAATAGACCTGAGTTCCGTGTTCACTCTGCTCCTGTGTACTCTACATGACACGGGGAGACGGAACACACATAAAGATCAATAGATTATATGGGTGGAGGTCATGGAGGTCAGATTCTGGGGCTTCGGAGAGAACTGATATTTGTGTGTCAGGGACCTAGAAATAAAGATGTTCTAAGGGCACAAGTTCCAGAAACTTGCAAAAATTTTCTCTTGATCTAGCCAAATATTGAGCACAATTTTGGGTTGAAAATTTCAGAGGCCTAAGTATGAATAGCCACTGCTACACCTCTTAAGAAACTGAAAGCTAAATGGAGAATCCACAAGACGTACCACACTGCGAGACACTAAGCTTCTCATGATAGACCCGGCAGGAATTTAGTGAGAAATAGGCAGGCCATCCATGAAGACAAGGGAGTTTCTGCTTAACACTAAATGTTACACTAGATCTAGCCTAAAATATAAAAGCTACATTGAAGTTAATGCAGTCCAACATAATGATAGTAATTAAACTGCCTTCAAAACAATATCAAAAGTCTTCAGAGGATGACACCATAACTTCCCAAGTTTCATTCTACAATATTGGTAACATTAAATTTTGACTTTTAAAGAAGGAAACTTTGAGGTTTAAACAGAAAGAAGAACAGTAAATAGAAACAGACTTATGTATCAGAAACACACTGGTAAAGGGAAACTAAAAAACAGACTAAAGTCTGAAATATTTTAAGCATCTGTTTTGGATATGTTCAAGTACATAATGGAAATATCAACATTAGGGATTAATGAATAGGAACTTGAGGTATGAAATGGAAATTTTAAAAACTAAAGGACCAAATTGATATTCTAGAAACAGAACTGTGTTATAAAATGAAAAATTTATTAGATCGGCTATTGCAGATTTGACACTACAGAATACAGAAATAGTAACTTGTCAGCAGAGACTTCCAAGTCAAAATTCAGGAAGAAAAAAGCAAATGAATCTCTCTGACGTGTGCAACAATATCCAGTTGTTTTTTTTATGTCCGCTTAAAAGCCTGAATAAAACCCAAGCAGTCTAAACAGACATCAAAACATACTTAGATGCATTTTAGTCAATTTTCCAGAAACCATTGGCAGAGAGAAATCTTGAAAGCAAGCAGATCAATAAGATGCTATACTTATAGAGGAAATATATGACATCTTATCAGAAATAATTCAAGCCACAAGACAAGGAAAAAGTTCTGAATTTAAAAGAAAGACTAAAATCCTGCAGCCACAGAAAATAACTTCAAAATTAAAATCAAATTCATGGCATTTTTTTAAACAAACAAAAGCTGAGCAAATTAATCACTAGATCCCTGAAAGATAACATGTTAAAGGAAGTTCCTTAGTATGAAATAATACTGTACTAGACAGAAACTCAGTTCTACATAATGACTCACAGAGTCTTGAACTGGTAAGTATATGGATAAATACAAAATACTTTTTATTGCTTCTTAGTTTTCTTTTTAATAGACGATTGACTAAATAAAAATGAAAACAATGTGTTTATGTACATGTGAAATGTGTGATCAAAGGGGTGAAACAAAGTATACTATTTTGGGGTACGTAAAATAGGTATAAAGTAATTGGTATTAATTCAAGAGAGACCATAACGAATGCTGGGTATTTATTGTAATTCCCAAATACAGCACTAAAGCAAACTAAAAATATACGCAACAATATGGGCAAATATAAAAACATGCTAACTAAGAGAAATCAGAAAAAAGGAGCACACAGTATGTTTCCATTTGTACGAAGATGTAAAATAGTTGAAACTAATCTATGGTTGTATAAATTGACTGTTTGGTTTGCCTTAGGGGAGACTGAAGGAAAGGGGAATATTTTAGAGTAATGCAAATATTCCATGTCTTGACAGGGGTGTTGATTATAGAGGTTATATTATTTTCAAAATTTATCCAACAATCCACTTCAAATCTGTGCTTTTTGTTATATAAAATTGCACTTAAGTAAAGGAAGAAAAAATCGTATGTATGAAAAATGTCTTATATTAAAACTTTTTGTTTTATATTTTTAAGTTCTCTTGAAAGTTTTTAAAGTGTCACCTTAGTATGTTTGCCACAAGATAATACTTTTATTTTATTAAATATTCTTCCTGTTTAATGAATTTCATTTTTATTCTTCATATTTGTAACTTAGTATTTCTAGTATTTCTAACTTAATTATCTTCAGCTTTTGAAATATATGGGAGAAGTAAAAAATGATTAAGATGCTATATATATATATACACACACACACACACATATATATGTAAGTCCCCAATTCCTCAATATGAACCCAATTATTATGTAGTGCACACACATACACATCAAAATAATAAAATATAAAATGCATATATTTTATTTACTTTTATTATAGAAGATATAAATAATTACACAGCCAATTACTATATCTGCCCACTCTGTTGTATATTCTTTGTTATTTTGCCCATTTCTGTGTCTTGCTTATGAATTTTACTTTTTGAGTCTTTGTTTAATGTCTACTCCTCTACTCTGAAATGATAAACACATATTTTTTGAAGAATAGTCAATTATAGTTCTTTAAAACCTATTAAACTTCATTTCATTTGAATCCATGTGAATTTTAAATTTTTGTCCGTAAATTATTTCATATGTATATCTAACTGAAAGATCTTTTTTTAAAACAAGCCATCGCTTAAATAACTAATAAATTAGCAATTTTTGATACTTTGTAACTCTCAGCGATCTCAATATGCTATTTACAATTGCTTTGTTTCAATGAAGAGGCAAACCAGGACCCTTAATTGCACTTGATGCTCCTATTACTTTTGTCTTATTCTTTTAAATTTTTACTACCTCTTCTGTAACTAGTTTGTCAGCAAAATGGGGCTATTTTTCCTACAGAAAGTCCCACTTTATTTATTTACCTGTTATGGAATCCTCCAACTCTAGTATCTCACAACTTTCACATACTTTAGTGCTTATTTCTAGTCAATTTTAATTCTACTCACAGTGCCTTTTTTTTTTTTTTTTTTTTTTTTTTTTTTTTTTTTTTTTTTTTTTTTTTTTTTTTTTTTTTTTTTTTTTTTTTTTTTTTTTTTTTTTTTTTTTTGTAAGCTAGAGGATTTCTGTTAGTTTGTTGGTCTGAGCCTACGGAGCAAGATTGTTCAATAGTATTTCAAGAGTCACAAAAGCAGGCTTAAATTTTCTGCTATCCATATTGGAAATACTAAGAAGAAATGTGAAATTAATTAGAACAATATATTTTATGATGTTCAGAGTTTTATAAATAATACCGTCCTAGTTATTTTTCTCGTTGCTGAGACAAGCCAGAGTTAAAGGATGAACGGTTTATTTTGGCTCACAGTTTGTAAAGATTTCAGTCCATAACTGGCTGGCTCTTAGGCAGGGTGGCACAGGAGAGGGGCGTCACACAGGAGAAAGAGTTCTTGGCAGTCAGAAGGCTTATATCTTTATATACCTTTTCTGTTGTTCTCATTTTGAAGAAATAAAGCTTTTTGTATTTCCTTCAAAATCCTACAGGAAATAAAGAAAACAAAATCTTTTAGGGTTTTAGTTTTTTTTTTTTTTTAATGTCAACTTTGTTAACTATTTCTTTGTTAATTTGGACAATGTCTCCTGACAATTTTAAAGTTATTGTTGTGTTATGTCCTAAGAATCGAACTGAGGATACTTGTTCTTTTGTAAGGAACGAGATTTGTATGCCTGGAACTTTATGGGAGTTTTATTTTGTGACTCTTGGTATCTTGAGACCATCATCAAGAGTCCTTTCCATACTTTCTCCTTTCCATACTTTTCTTCTTTCTTGAAACCTGGTGTACCCATTCAGTGCGAAGATTCCTTCACTTTTACAAACCATTTTTCAGTGCATATGTGTTCTGTTTTAGTTTTATTTCTGTATCTACATGGCATTTATTTTACAATATCTAGTTTTAGTCTCCATGTTCCATCAGTTTCTCTTTCCATTTCTTTGTGTGTTTGCATTACAAGCCATAATTCTCAGGATCCTTTCTTCATTTTATTAATTTGATCTTCAGCATTGGCCAATTTCTCTTCTGCTTGTAAGTTGAAATAATTTTAATTTTATCTTGGCAAGTTGTTTTCCCTTTGTTTTATAGGAAATCTCATTATTTCTTTTTCCAAGGGAATTGTTAGCCCGATCACTGTGATGAAATTATGAGATGTGACCGGGATTTGTTTTTCAATTTATTACAGGTTGAAACACACACACACACACACACACGCACACGCACACACACATTGCTTTTAATCTCCCTCAAAACACTTTTCCTGGTTTGGAACACACTTTTCTCATTGTTCTCCCTGCTTTCTGAAGTAGTTCTGGACATCCTCTTTTGTGTGGTTGGTTGCACTGCTGTGGCATCTATCTATGTCTTTAATCAAATCAAAATGTTTACCTTTCTTCATCATTTTGGTTCTAGGGTTGTGTCTATAGTACACAGGACTCTTCAGGGAGTCTGAGATATTTCCAAAATCGAGTTAGAATTAAATGGCAAAGGAGAATCAGGGTGTTTCCAAGCCAGAGCGAGGTAAATTACACAAATGGAGAAAGACCTGTTGTGCCTCAGAAGAAGGGACTCTAAAATGGCAGCCATGGTGAAAACACAGGAGAGCACACTGAGGGCCAAATACCTAATCAAATCCCACGCCCAGTGAGTAAGGTTTTTAATCTCTTCAATTCAACTTCATGTGGAAAAAGATGGTAGAGAAAATATTGGGTTATATTAGACTAACACAAAGCAAAGTAGAAAACTACTGTTGTCACCTGATGCTATAACTGAGAAGGCACATGGTAACAAATCCAGTGAATAAGGTAGATTAGGACACATCGCAATGTTTTTATGAGTCTGCCTTTCCATTAGATGGCACTCCATAGTGGCATCAGTGTATTTCTTATCATACTTCTTAAAAACACTCAAGAAAGCAGATTTCTAGAACTGCTTCAGAAAGTGTCAGGAATGATGGGCTAACTGTGTTCAAAGCCAGGGGCAGTGTTTTGAGAGGGATTAATGGCAATGTGTCTTTTACTGTAATGACATTTTAAATGCAAACTTACACTGTGTATTTTGATCCCCCCTTGCATTTGTGTTTACATAAAATCCTTGCTTTTCTTCTTTATTTCATTGCCTCAGCTGTTACTTATTTATTCTGATATTTTTGGAATTCAATTTTTCTTGGTTCTTTTTCTTAAATTCTTTCTGACTCTTATTCTTCTGTAGAGTTATTTTTTAAAAGATATTCTTGTGTTTGAGGGTTTGCTCTGAGACTTATATGTATTTCAAAAGGTTGGGAAATGATTTGTTCCACTTCTTGCCAGATGAATCCTGAGTTGACTCTACCAGTAGCTAAAGGAAGAAATCTGATAGTAGCATCCATCTAGCCTCAGTTGCTTTCTGTTCTGGGAGAAGGCTCTTTCCTGTAGTCAGCACTCTAAGGCCCAGCCCGTGGCACTCACTGTGGAGTCTTGTTACTCCCTCCTGGAGTTGGTTCTGTGGTCTACAGTGACTTGGTTCATTCTTCTTCGGTGTTGGAATATCAATAATGGGACATCTTGTCATGGTCTCAGCATTGCCACAATAGTCTATGTTGTTTATTGTGGGCTTCAGAGAAACAAACCTCTCCCTTTTGTCCCCCAGCATATAGACTGTAGTTCCTTCCTGCAGTTATTACTATTTGAGATACCATACTATTTCCCTTTTTTAAAATTAGGTCATCCAACATCTATGCAACTAGTTCTCTGTTTTAGTCCTCCAATGCCTAGTGCTCCAGTTCTGAAATATCCAAAACAATGGAACATATTGAGTTTTTTTCTTTTCAAATTCTTGTTCCTTGAATTTTTATAGGCAACATACAAAATTTGATGCAAAAATAAAAAAATCAATATTTGGCATAAATGGGTTAAATTCCTTCTGTTTGAAATACAAGGTGTGATAATAAAGACAAAGTATGTTTAGATTTTTTTTTGAAAAATCACAGTAAAGGACACATTTTCATTAATCTCCCTCAAAATACTCCTGTCAGCACCCTTCTTGCCGCTCTCTGAAGTGGCTCTGAAAGTCCTCTTGCATAGAGTTAGTTGTGCTGTCCTGGCTGCCTCGATGTTCTGACTCTGTCCAAAATGTTTTCCTTTCTTGGTCATTTTGACTTTGGAGAAGAGCCATAAGCCACATGATGCCAGATTGAGAGAACATCATGATATTTTTATAAGCCTGCCTTTCCACTGGATGTGTACTTAGCATCAATATCCAACACATTTTTTTAAAATTATACATCATAAAGACATGAAAGATGACCTTGAGAATTTCTTTAAAAAAACAACAAAAAGGTATACTAGATATTGTGAAAAAGAAAGATAATATCCAAGTAGGAAGAGAACTAGAGAGGGAGGAGGGAGAAGGGAAGGAACGGAGAAGGAAAGGAGAAGAAAAGAGGAAAAAAATGGAAAAATGTAAATAAAGATATTGTAAATAAGAAGGGGAGCGGAGAGGAGGGATGGGAAAGGGAGGGAGAAAAAGCCGAGATATATCATGTACGGGTACAAATTAACTATGATTAATGTGATCACTATGTATATCTACAATGTACTGACACATGTTCTTGGTAAATAAAATAAATAAATAATTAGTTAAAAATGGCCAAGAATGATGTAATAATTATGTTCAAAGCTAGAGAGAGTATTTTGAGGGAATTCAACGGCAGTGTGTCTTTTACAGTAATAAATTTTTCTATTTAAATATTTGTTCTTAATTTTTGAAGATCCCTGATGTATAAGATGATTTCTAGTTTTTTTTGTTGTTGTTGTTTTGTTTTGTTTTTAAACTGGAACTCAGCTAAGATTTTTGTATCTTTATTTAGAAGTGACTCATATGGTCTTGCAGGTAAAATAAAATACCAAGTATTTGGTATATGCTCATACTAAAACATTATCCATTTTTTATCTGGACTTTAAGTTGTTCTAAATATCCTGTATTTTTATTTGCTATGTCTGGCAATCTTTTGATTATATTCATTGTTCCCTAGTGTTTTGATTATAATAGAGGGGTGTATCTTTTGCTCACAGTGACATGCTTTTCTCCCATGTGAAGATGCTTGTCTGCTTTTTCAGCTGTGTAGCTATCTGAGCTACTGGCCCCGTCCAGCTCTCGTGCCAACATTCACTGTCTTAGAAAGACCACAAGAACAGGTGCAGTTGTGAAACGGCACACTTAGGCTGCAGGAAACCATGCTGGGCTGGAATTCATCATATGAAATCACTAATGTTAAAATATGGTTTTATTAAAATAATCCTCATCAGGTAGTTTACCTTCACTTTCAAGTCAAAGAACTATGATTTTTGTCTTCTATTGAACTGAGCTGAATACGGACCCCTGTTTTTTGTGAACAATTTATATGTGGTTATATTAAAACATTTCATGTAATAATCTCTAACTAAATTATTAATACATACATGATACCTTGTCTCACAAAGCTGTACAAGTTAACTACTTGTCATTTTTCTAAAAAATAAACAATTCAATAAAATTGGGACCTTAAATTTAATGTTACACAAGGAATTATTGGATTTTATTTGCAACACTTAACAATATAATGGCACATCTTCCCAGCTTCAAGAACTATATCTATCACAATTAAATATTCCTATCTTAATTTTCTCTTCAAATTCTTTCCTATTATTCCAAATTTCAATAGAAATCTATATTCTTATGTATAATATAGAAGCCTATATTTAAAATCATTTTCCTGTGCCAGAAATTAAATTTACTTGGAAGGAATTTCACAGAAATATTTTATTCTCCTAAAACAAGCTTACGTTTTATTATACTTTTTTAGTTTCATATTTTCTACCTGTAAAAAGATATACAAATGATCAAGATAATTTGATGATAAAAGTTGAAGAAAAGAGAATATTTGCTTATAATACAGAGTGGGATGGATATGAAATACCTTTGTAAGTATGGGAACTAGTCCCTTAAAATAACTGTACATAAATAAATGAAATCAAAAGTCTAGTGTGCAGTAATTTTTCATTATTTTTAACATAAAGAAAAACAAATAAATAATTGATCCGTTGTCATATATGTATCAAGGTTAATGGAACCTATTAACCACTTTCAATTAGTAAAAAGTTAGACTAACTGATGATTATAAAAGAATGAATAGTAAATAATGAGAATTGTATTTGTATTGGAGTACTGTACTCTGGAATATATTACCATGTTTCCAAATATTTATAGTAAATAAATTCATTCTCTTCTTTACAGGAATATGCATGACTAAGACCATTAAGTAAAAATATTTAAAATGTATAAAGATGTTGAATAACTTAGATATTTTTAGATATGAGGTTCCAGGAGCACCACTGTGATGGAGACTTATGTTTAAGGCCAAGCCCCAAGGAAGGAGAAGGATGGGCTAAAAATAAAGAATAATTTAGCAAAGGGAAATGTCATGTTGACATTCAATCTCAACAAAAGCAAGTGCTGACTCGATACAAAGACCAGCATTGGGGGGAACATCTCTGAACCATGTTGCCTGGAGTCGGTGGGCTGGATCTGTCCTCTATGGCTCATCCCCTTGGGCTGCACTTGAAGTAGCTCTCGAAGGAGGAAAATGAGGACGGAAGTGTTCCCTCCAGGGGAGGACAATGTCTAGCGTCCCAATAGTTGAAAGCTCTTCCAGCCACAGAGAAAATATGTATTTCACTTCTGAAGGGAGCTCTGAGACACGAATCACAGCATCATTACAATATCATAATAGCCTTATCTGGAAAACTAACCAACAGGGTTACTACTTGGAAAAAGGGGGATGATAAGTGAAGTGAGTAGAAGAAATAGCAAAACTGAAAAGTCAATACCTTGCTTGTTATGGAAGGAGGTAAACACATGAGAAAAGTGTTATGCACCTGAAAGGTCTAATACATTGGGTTGGATTTTGGTGGAGATTACAGTGAGTGGAATGGGAGAGCATGACTTAAATTATCTAACCTTATTTATAGAGTAAATGATTGAAATTGTAGTTTGAGCATTTGGTACAAGTTAACAACACACCTTAAGTAAGTCAAATTATTTTGTAGCTTTAACCCATAGCTGCTAGATCAATCCAATGAGAAAGATGAAAAATATATTGAAATAAAAATATACACATATTAAATCATTAATACAATCACTTGGGTTCACACATTATCATGTAGCTATCCATTCTGCAGATACAGAAGATAATTACATAGGGCTTTTATCTTTAAAAATTCAAATATAGTCAGGTGCAGCAACACACACCTGTAATCCTTGTTATTCAAGAGACCGAGACATGAAGATCACAAATTCACGGTCACGCTGGGCAAGGCAATGAAATCTCATCTCCAAATAAAAAATAAAAAGAGGAAAGGAAGAAGCTCAGTGGTAGACTGCTCCTGGGTTTGATCCAAAGTAGAAAAAGAAAGTTCCAATGCACACATCTAACTAGGTTACTATACAGGTACCCTTTGACTACAGACTTCTCTTTCACTTTCAACAGTGAAAATACGTGAAAGTCTCATATTTAGCCAGATTTCATTAGTCTCCCATTCTTGTACTCACCTAGGCATGTTGCCTAAAACACATACATCTTTCTTAACCGCACCAGAGAACTGATTATCTTGCTATTTTACAGGTCAGCCCTTCTTGCAAAAACATCCTTTTGAAAAGTCAAAAGCTTAACTGTTGGACTAGATCCAAGCAATGATGATGCTAATAGGTTTTAAATAAAATTATAGTCATATAAAACTATCCCCATTAAATCCACATAATACCTATGTGGATGTATCTTCAGTTGACCTAGTTCAATAATCTCATTTATCATCACAACTTAATTCAAGAACCGAGATGAGGACAGTTTCTTGTTTTATATAAGCAACATGGAATAAATGTCTTTAAAATTTTGAATAAAGATGCATTTCTTAGTCACACACTATACCACATTTTCATGTGATATGGATGTGCTATTACAGAAGGATTTTCAGTCATGTCACTTCAATTGAAAAAGCGATATTTTGTTATTGATTGAGGGAATATAAAAATTCGGTAGGATATCTTGAAATACCCAGAAAATAATACACTTTATTACCAAATACATATTTCCTATAATTTCTAAACTTATTCTAAGACAGTTAATTTTCTGAAATTCTAATTAATCCATCTGTATTAGTTACCTTTCTAGAGTCAATGGTTTGCAAGAGAGCAGCTTTAATACAGGATATTTACACATTACAACACTCACACACACAAGCCACATGCAGGAAGAGTATCTATGCACCGGAGACTGGAAAGAGCCAATGAAGGGATGAGAGCCCACGGCTGTGTTCCATGTACATCCGTGTCTGCATAGAAAGGCTGAAGAAATCTTCTGGAACCAGGATACAATGCTCATGGTGGAGATGAAGACCAGAGCTCCCCTGAAGCCAACAGCAGCCATCCTCGATGACAGCAGGTTCCGAGCTCCTTCTGCGGCGAAACAGCCGAGTTCCCTTTGGGAGAACCAGCCACAATAGAGCTTCTCTTGGGAAACAGCCAGCAACTATCTTTTGCTCCTCTTCTCCTTTACATTGTGTTGGCAACAATCCTCAGGTGGATCCTCTATGCCCAGAACCCACCAACACAGTCCAGCTAGGTGTTCCCGCTCAAATTGACCACAGTAAGTCCACCACTACATCAACGTTACAAATACAATAGTCTGCTAAATTCTGTTTTTGAGGAATTCTTTCGAAATATCTAAACTCACAAGAAGATGGGTTAGAGGTGGAAACTATGCATGGATGCTAAATTCTATTTTTCGAAAGACTGATGCGGCCTCAGCACTCACATCAAGATAATAGCTGTATGACAAAAAAGTTTCACTGTATTGTCCTGGGGTACTGAGCAACAAAGTGGAGCTCTTTCCCCTCTGTTAGTCCTCCTTCAGTTTCTAAGCATACTAGTTTGTTGTTTGACAGCGATAGTTATGAATTACATGAGAATAACTGAAACTATACTATTTTCAATATTTACCTTTATAATGTGTGCAACATCAGTCTCTAGAAAAATCTGAAAATCAATGTCAGGTATATATGAAATTTCAGAAGCCTTATTATTTTGTTTTTGTTTTTATAACATTAATAAATACCTCACTTCTTACAAAATAATTGATAATACAATAAGTCCACCATATTATGTATGTTTGTTAACTATCTTTGTAAAAAAAACTACAGAAATGTAATATTGATTGACAAAGACCAAGTACTGTCTAGATAATTCATAAAAAGTGGAAAAGCTATTATACTGCTACGAATAAAATAAAAGTATCTTTATTTGTTTATTAACTATGATATACTAGTATTGTGAACCTAGTATAGCTAGGCTTGAATAAAGTATAATTATTTGCTTTTCTTAAAGAACATTACTTTCGAAAAGAATAAACATTAAACATGTTGCTGGGTGTATAGAGGATGCTTCAGTTTTAGCTTTAGCAGAAGAGAATCCTAAAATTTTAAATTATGGAATAAATTTTCTCCATTATTATTTGATACAAAGGAACACATTTATATTTCTTTCTTAAATTTGTTTATAGGACTCTCTGAGGTTTATTGATAAATTTACATTGCAAATATGCAAGCTTGTTCGTTTGTGTCATCTCTCACTCTTTAGGCTCCTGTGGAAAATTACACGTTAAGCTTTTTATAATTTCCTTCCAGTTAGTCCTTGAGTTCCAAGTCCAGGGTATTTTTTGGTTCTTATGTGAAAGTGAAATAAAAAGTAATTTCCCTGTAATTTTGATTTTAATATTTTTAATAAATTCTGATTTTCAAATAACAATGGTAAACCATCACATTAACAAAAGAAAGCAAGCGTCCCTGGTACACCTGTGTTTAACAAGCCATCACAGCAAGGCC
>PVJO010005003.1:0-103131 GCA_004026905.1 Hystrix cristata | reverse complement strand
GACCCAGCTATTCCCCTACTGGGGATCTTCCCAGAAGAATTAAAATCGTCATACCACAAGGACGTATGCACCACCATGTTCATAGCAACACAATTTGTAATAGCTAAGTCTTGGAAACAACCTAAATGCCCAACAACCAACGAATGGCTAAAGAAAATGTGGTTTTTCTACACAGTGGAGTACTACACTGCCATAAAAAGGATAAACTAGAGTCATTCATATATAAATGGATGTTTCTTGAGAACATACTCTTAAGTGAAATAAATCACTCATGAGCACACATTGAATTGTTTCTCTGATATGAGAGACCATAATTGTAAATAAGGACAAAGAGGTGTAATAGATATTATATAAAAGGAGGATGGTGGGCAGAGGAGAGGAGTACTAGAAGGAAAGAAGGGGAAAAGCAGAAAGGCAACAGGGGAGAGAGGGGAATGGGAAAATATGGAAAATGATGAATGAACCTGCTGTAAATAGGGAGGGAGGGCGCAGAGGGGAGGGGGAAGAGGGGGGAGAACCGAGATACATCATGTATAGGTACAGAATTAATGTAATGAATGTGACCATTGTATGTAGAATGTACCAATACATGTTCTTGGTTTAAAATAAAAAAATAAAAAATAAAAAAAATAAAATAAATAAAAAAGAATGTGGCCCTCTTTTCCAGAATCATGGAATGAATTCAGTTTGTGAACAGGGGTACCACTGTACTAGCAAATAAAATACAGCAATGAAAATAAGCATGATATCTTACAATCAAGATAGGCTTACTCCAGGAATTCAAGGTTGCTTCGATACTTTTTAAAAAGCAATTCATATTATTAACAGAAAAAAAAGATTGTAGACGAACAAAAAACATTTAATAAATTCAACATCCTTTCATGATTAACTCGGCAAACTAGCAGAGGAAGAAAACTTCAGCTGGATGAAAGAAATGCACGTAACATCATACTTACTGACAAAACTCTGAATACATATTGATGAAACACTGAATACTCTAGACCTATGATTGTGAATAAAGAAGGATATCCACTGATAATATTTCCACTTAACACTGTACCAGAAGTCCTAGCCAAAGTATTAAGGCATGAAAATAAACAAACAAACAAGTTGCCAATATCATGCCTCGTCATGGTAGCCCATTCTCATGGTGTAGGGTGTATGTAGAGTACACTTCTTTTCCTACTTTTACTTGACCCAAACTCACTCTGCAGAGCCTACATTTAATAAAACTTCACCGCCATAAAAAAAAAAAAAAGCAACTTGCCAGGTGCAGTGGTACATGCCTACAATCCCAGCTACTCAAGAGGCTGATGCAGGAAGATCACAAGTCTGAGGCCAGCCTGGGCAACCCAGGAAGACTCTGTCTCAAAATAAAATTCTTAGAAAGGGATTCAGGGGACATAGGTCAGTGGCAGAGCAAGTGTAAGGCCCCTGATTCAATGCCCAGTACAGTACTAAAGAGGAAACAGGAGGAGGACCTGTCAAGCTCACAAGCAATGTTTGTGTATGTAAAGAACCCCTCCAAAATACTGCTTCCACTAATAAATTAATTTAGCAAGTCTGTAGATATAAAGGCTACACACAAAAATTGACTACATTCCTATATACTCTCTATATATCCAGTAAATAATCGAAAAATTAATGCCTGGGATAGTGGCTTACACCTGTAATCCCAGCACTAGGGAGGCTGAGGCAGGAGGATAGCTAAGCCTGGGCAACCTAGTGAGTTCAAAGCCAGCCTGACCTATGTAGCAAGAGCCTGTCTAAAAAAATTTTTTTTAATTTAAAAAGAAATTTAAAAATTTACAGAAATATAAAAAAATCAAGTAGCTAGGAATAATCTATGCAAAGATAGGTAAGACCTCTCCACAGAAAACTATAAATATTGATAAAGAAATGGAAGAAAACCTAAATCCTTGCAAAACCTAAAACCTAGTTATGCTTACAGTTTGGTTGCAACCAGAATTGTGGAACAAATTCTGCGACTAGAATCGTGGAAAGAATTAAATTCGTGAACTGAAGTACCACTATAAATAGAAAGCTATACTTTATTCATAGATAGGAAGATGCACTATTGTATAAATGTCCATTTTCCTACATAGACTCAATGTAATCCTTATTAAAATCCTAGCAAGCATATCTAAAGAAGGAAATCAGTTGCATCTAAAATATATTTGGTAATGCTAGGGGTCTAAAATAGCCAAAATCATCTTCACAAAGGAAAAAGCTAGAGGATTTACAATAGCCAATTTCAAGACTTCTACAAAGCCCCAGTAATCAAGAAAGTATTGTATCGGTAAAACCTAGACAAATAAACCAAGGCAACAAAATATAAAGTGTATCAATAGACCCACACATGCAAAGTTGATTTACAATTAAGTGGTAAAGTCAATTCAACTGGGAAGGGAAAGTCTCTAAAATGTTTGGTTTTTGTTTTGTTCTGAGTTTTTTGTTTGTTTGTTTTGTTTTTTGAGACAGGGTCTCACTATACAGTTCAAACTGACCTCGAACTGACTATGTAGTTTCTCTGAGATAGGGTTTCGCTATGTACTCTGGGGGTCCTTGAACTTTCTGTTGGAGCCCAGGCTGGCCTTGAACTCATGATCCTCCTGCCTTGGCCTCTCAAGTGCTGAGATTACAGGTGTGCACCATCCACCTGGCAAGTCTCTAAAATTGCTGGAACAAAACACTGAAACTTACCTCTTCTTCCACCCCATAAACAAAATTACTCTGAGCTAGGTCACAGACCTAAATACAGTATCTAGCCAGGTGTGGTAATGCACATCTGCAATCCCAGCATTCTGCGATGCTGAGGCACAAAGATTGCAAGTTGGAGCCCAACCCGGGGAACTTAGTGTGATCCCGTCTAAAAATTAAAAAGGGCTGAGGATGTTCAGTGCAAAGGCCGTGGGTTCAATCCCTAGTACTATCAAAAACAGACAAATAAAAAAAGAGTATCGGGCTGGGAAATTAGTTCAGTGGTTAGAGTGCTTGCTCAGTAAGCACAAGGCCCTGAGTTCGAATCCCCAGCACCAAAAAAAAAAAAAAAGTATCTACAAAGCTTCTAGTGAAAAAAAAAGAGAATATTTTTATGACCTCGGTCACGACTTTTTCAAAAAGCACATACACTTACATACACACACACTGTGTCTGACAAATTAAAATTCTATTTATTAAAAGATATCATGAATATAAATGTATATATATTAAACGGGGATTTGGTACATTTCCCAGGCTGGCTTTGAACATGTGGTCTCAAGCTATCCTCCTGCCTCAGCCTCCCTAGTAGCTGGGACTACGGGCAAGTGCTACCCTGCTCGGCTCATAAAATCATGTTTCCGATAAAGAATTTGTAATTAGAATACATACGGAATGACAAGAGTTGAGTGTGGTGATGCATGCTTGTAACTGCATCACTCAGAAGGCAAGAGGGCCACTGGTTCAAGGCCAGCCTGGGCTCCAACAGAAAGTTCAAGGACCCCCAGAGGACATAGTGAAACCCCGTCTCAGAGAAAACAAGAAAAGAAAAGGAATGCCAATGACTCAACAATAAAATGTCACGCTGAGGGCTACAAGGTCAATATGCAAAATCGAATTGGATTTCTGTATACAACATTTTAAAAGGTGAATAATCTAATTTAAAAACTGGACAAAAAGTGCGGACAAATACTTCACGAAAAAAGATATACGTGTGGCCAATAAAGGCAGGAAAAGCTGTTCAATTCCATTAATTTCAAGGGAAATGTAAATGAAAACCACAATAAAATATCACTTCATTACAACCATTTAGAATGGCTAAAATAAAGTGTAAAAATGTGATTAGACCTAAATGTTGGTAAGGATGGGGAACAGGTGGACATATTGTATATTGCCAGTAGTATTGCTAAATGATAATACTTCTTTGGATATCTGTTTGGAAAACTGTAATAAAGTTAAATGTACATTTAACTGATGACCTAAAGATTCTACTCCTGATGTTTAACCAAGAGAAATGAGAACACACATTCACAAAAAAACTTGTACAGGAATGTTAATAATAGCCTCATTCATAATCATCCCAAACTGGAAACAAACCAAATACCCAGCCTCAAGAAACTAGATAAATGAATTATGTTAAATGTGTACAATGAAATACACTCAATAATAAAAGAATGAATGTCTGACATATCCAACAATGTACAGAATCTCACAAACGTGTTAAGCATGGGTTGGGGATTCAGCTCAAGTGGTAGAGCACTTGCCTGGCAAGTGCAATGATCTGAGTTTGATCCCCACCACCCTAAATAAACATGTTAAGCAACAAAATTTTACTGGAGAGTATATTCATTGGCCAGGATAGTGGTACATGCCTGTAATCCTAGCACTCAGGAGGCTGAGGCAGGAGGACTGCCATGAGTTTGAAGCCAACCCGGGCTACATAGTGAGTTCAAGAACAGCCTGAGCTACATAATGAGACCCTGTCTTTAAAAAAAAAAAAAAAAAAGAAGGAGAGAGAAAGAGAGTACACTCATTTACATGAATCCCAATAACAAGCAAAATTAATCTGCAGCGATAAAATCAGAAAACGACTGTGGGGATGGGAAAACTGCCTGGAAAGGAACATGAAGAAGCTTTCTGGAGCGATAAAGAATGTTCTGTTCCTCGTTTTTTAATAGCATGCTGGTCAACTTTTCATCACTGTGACAAAGTACCTGATATAAACAGCTGAAAGAGAAGACTTACTTTGGATCAGAGCATCTGAGATTTTAAGCCAAGTCAGCTGGTCTATTACTTGGGGCCTGTGGTGAAGCAAACACGACAGCAAGGAGGGCACAGAGGAGCCAAGCCACTTACCTCCTGGCACTAGGAACCAGAGAGAGGAATGAGGGCCTGAGGTCCCAATATTCCCTTCAACCACACACCTCCAGTGACCTAACTTCCTCTCACCAGGCCCGGTTTCTTTTTTTGTTTGTTCGGGTTTGGGTTTGGGGTTTTTTGTTTGTTTTGTTTTTTTGAGACAAGATCTTACTGTATAGTTAAACTCACTATGTAGCACAAGCTGGCCTCAAATTCATGGTGATCCTCCTGCTTCAGCCTCCCAAGTGCTAGGCAATCACCACCCCTCTACCTTCCATCCCTGGCTAACCCAGCTTCTTACAAGTTCAACTCCTCCCAATACTAAGTGCCTGGGACTGCTGACCAAGCATTTAGCACAAGCCTTTGGGAAACAATGAAGATGTAAACCGTAGCAAGTAGTGACTACATAGATGTACACACTTTCCAAAATTCATGAACCAAACATTTAATTTTATTGCATGCTTATCTTGCAATAAAACAACTGAATGCAGTTCTTGTTTGTTTGTTTGGGTTTTTTTTGTAAATGCAGAGAATGAGCTGGGTGACAATATATAAGGAACAAAAGATAGGAATTAAGTGATGGTCTCCGAGACAGAGACATCCATGCCATTGAATCTAACCAGGAGAGGCAGCCTTACTTAACATTTTTATATTTGTTTTGGAAGATCTTCAAGTGTGCAGATATTACTCATCTCTTTTTGGTAGGGGCAAGGCCAAATTACAAGGCTGTCATAGATCACGCTTTCAAATTATAAATTGATCTATGGGTGGTTTGTGAAATCAACTTAGTAAGCCAACACCAGGCTATTTCTCTTTTAATAAAATAGACTACCATAGACAAGAAAAGACCAGAACATATAAACCAATGGAGAAGGACTATTTGTGAGATTTTTGTCTGGAATGCATCGGACTGGCTTCATCCTAAGCAGTTTAATTTCTTTGTAAGTGAGCAATGGTTATTCAGAATCACGGGTCCGAAGGTGGGGATGGTTTATTGCTATACCCAACCAACCTTCCACTGCCCTATGCTTAAATGTACTTTAGATATGTGTTTGCATGTACACACATGCACACACACATCACAAATCATGATAAAATTTATTTCTTACTGTGAGCTATGATTTAAATTTTTTTTGAGGCTCCACAAACAGGCACAAAGTGATCTCTAGCAAGTGAGGTGTGGATATTGCAAAGGGGCTGTGGATTCTAACTTCCTGCACAGGAAGACTGGGAATCACTATAGATAATAATAGTATAGACTCTTGCCAGCACATAACCTTAGGCCACCAAGATGCTGAGTCCTGTTGGAAAAGGGAAAAAAAAAATACTTCTCTCTCTCCTTTTACAAAATGGCTTTCTCCATACTTAGAAGAAACGATATAAAGGGAAGGGCTATAAGATGGCACGACTACCCAGAGCAGCTGCTTAGTACTACAATGTACAAAGCCAGAGGGTCTCTCACGCAAACTGCAATGTGAAGGGCTCCCCCTGCAGTTGAGCACTACACAACCAATAGAGTCCCTCCAGAAGGCCTGTATAAGTACTGTATAAAGGTAAGAGCACAAGAGTTGGAGTTCCATACACATAGATAGGGTCTTTTCCCAGATCTAGTTCCGGACTACATAAACTCAGGCAGGCTATTTATCCTCCTTGAGGATCAATTTTCCAAAAGGGATGCATTGTATATCCCTAAGACCTAGCTCAGTGCATGCACATTGTGATTCTCAGTAAACAGGAATGTTAAGTGAACTGAGCCAATACTAATACCAACCTTATAAGATGGTAGGGAGGAGTAAACAAATTAATGTAGGTGAAATTTTTTTAACATATGGTCTAAGTACTAGGACATAGTAAGTAATACTAAACAATTATCTATACAAGATGATACATAAAAGTAAAAAGATTGTTCAGGATGGAAAGATAAAGGCAGGGAAGGAAATACTTTGTTTAAACTTATTCTTAAAGATAGCAGTAAACTATAGGAAACAATGAATATTTTTAAATATGAAGAAGAAAACTAGATACGGTAAAATGGGGATAGTTCTTGAAATTTTAGAGTGTAACTGGAACTTAAATAAGTCAGAAATGCATATATTTTGGTATTTACCACTGCAGAGTAAGTAATGGTAAAAAGTAATGATAGGGCTGGGGATTTAGCTCAGTGGTTAAAGTGCTTGACTTGCAAGCACAAGGACCCGAGTTCGATCCCCAGCACCAAAAAAAAAAAAGTAATGATAAACTCAAAGAATTTTAAGAGTGATATTGTCATGAGCCACGGAAGCAGAAATGCTGGGGTTCACTCTGTGCATGGAAGGTGACACAGGACGGGACATATGGTCCTTCCTTCTCCAAAGCTTATTTCCTAATGGAACTGTGGTTTTGAGGCAGCCATGACAACGCATCCATTGTTAAAGTGGCACAATGGAGCAGGTCACCTAGACTGAAAGCACATGGGGGAGGGAGGTCCGTCCCTTCCTTCAACTCCGGTCCCGCTGCCCGTGTCCCGAGAGGAGGGTGTGATGGGTTCATTCCCTCTGGAGACATGGCTGATAACAAGCCAACAAAAGCACACTCTAGGAGGGCGGGATCTCTAAGCCAGAAGTGAGGTCACCCCAGTTAGCAGTTAGAAAAGGAGGCATTTCTCACACTTGCTAATAGGTTTGACGCTTGTGAAACATAAACAGGAAGTGGAAGCTTTCCAAAGCGACCTGAAGGAAATACACTCCCAGTTTGGTCAACGTGCGAATCCCAATTCTCCAGGTCGTCAAGGGCGCTGCGAGTTAATACTGACCCCCAAACTGCAGCCGATGCGAATTCTCACCCCCACCCAGCAGTGACTGTGACCCCATTTTTTTTAATCCTTCCCACAGCCGGGTCACTCAGCAGCGGGGTGACTGACCCGAGGCGCGGTGGGAAAGGTTTACAGTCATCTCTCAACTCCCCGAACTCGCAGGGCAGGGGAGCACAGAGGTCAGTGAAATCCCCAGCCAGTCCTTATTTTAGTCATGAATTTCCACTGGCTCGCTCCTCTGACTGTATCAGCGCTGCTCACAGCGCAGGATTCGCGTTTCAGCTGTTTTCCCTGCTTCGGCCCGAGTTAGAAGGTCACCGAGACCGGACTTCTCCGGGGAGGGGGGCCTCCGGCAGATTAAGCGAGATTGCAGCAGAGATCCGAGGCCACTGGAGGAGGAGTTTCTGCCCCAGGCTCCGGGCCGCGGGTTAACTCCTCCCCCCACCCCGGTCCTCTCCCTAAGCGTGCTGGTTAGTATTACATTAAAAACAACAACAAGAACGCGTCTTCTTTTTCCTCTGCCAGCCAGTGGCCCCGATATATTTTTCCAGGGCTGCCTTCCTCGTTGCCCAATCTGTCCTTCACAGAGGTTCCTCGAAGTTCAAGGGCAGGGTCGGTGTTTGATGCACCTCTTGTCCCCAGCGACGGGCACCTCGCCTACCAGAGCGAGGGGCTCAACAAATGTGTGTCGAGTGAATGAATGCTAAGATTTCACGGCCAATGGCGCGGAGGTTTCCTCCTTTCTTTCTGGCCTTTCTGTCCCCTCCTGCTGAGGAGAGACCGCAGGCAGCGCCCCCGAAGGGAGCGGTACCGGGAGACCGGGCCGGCACACCCGGGGTCCCGGCCCGACCTACGCGCAGGGGCGCGCGGGCCGCGGCACCGAGGACGAGCCCGGGCCACGTGAAGCGTCACGCCCCGCGCGGCTGCAGGGCGGGCGCCGCCGCCGCGGTTGTGTAACGCCGCAGCAGCCGGAGGGGAGGCGACCCGGACGCCTCTGCTCCGGAGGGGGCAGAGCGGGGAGGGAACGCGGGCGCCGAGCCCGGTATCTCAGTGCTTGACTAGCCAGGGTGGGTGGCGGCAGTGGGACACCGGGGGGTGGCGCGAGTGGGTGCCCGCCCGCAGGCTGCGCCCGGGAGCAGAGCTCCGGGGGAGCGAGGGCCGCGCCTCACACCCTCCGCGGTCAGGTGCGCGCGGCGTGCTCGGCCGCGGCCTCGGCTGCCCCGGCGCTTGGCCGCCCGCCGGCTTCCCATGGGGTGACATCCGCCCCGCCCCTCGGCCCCTCCCCGAGGCGGGCGATTCCTGGACGCGGGGCTGAGCGGTGGGGGCAGGGAAGCCGGGACAGAAAGAAACCCCAGCCTCTGGGGAAGGCAGGGGGCCGGCGATTCTCCGCTGCGCGCCGGCTCCTCGGAGCGGGCCGGGCGGGGGAGGAGGAAGAGGGCTGGGCTGGAGCGAGCGAGGGGATATTCCTCTCCCGGCTTGAGTCAGACGCGGGCGGATCCGTCCTCCCCCGTTCCCTCCCAGGGGACGGGAACTTACTTCATTTCCCTGGGGCAGGTTCGCCCACGTTACCAACTCTCCCCATCCGCTCCCCCCCCAACCGTTCCCCGGTTCCTTCCAGCTTCCGCGCCCCCCACCCAGCTGGGCAGGACCCTGGCCGCGCTGCCACCCCCTCTTTCGGGGAAAGGAGGCCGCAGCCGCAGACACCTGGGGGCCGGGGTTGGGGGTGGGGGCTCCCTCGCAGCTGCCAGAGCGTTGTCCAACACGTGAGACTCATGTGATGAAGCAGGGGGAGGGCGGGCAGGTCGCTCCTTCCCTCCCCGGCAGCGGCCAGACGTGCCTGGAGTCACAGGGTAGAACACGTAGCTCCAACCCACCCACTCGCTCCCATTTAACCCAGCCCGCAGCCTCTCCATTACTCCTCGGCTCTACCCCCCACACCCCGCCTTAACCGCCCCCCCGCCCCTCCCGCCTCCCTGCCCGCCCCACTTCTCATTCACTTGGCTCGCACGGCGCAGACAGCGCCGGGAGCACACACCGCCAGTCTGTGCGCAGAGCCAGAGGCTGCGGGGACACCGGGCCATGCACGCCCCCAACTGAAGCAACACCTCAAAGCCGCAGTTGCCAGCAGCCCGGCGCATTTCAGGGAGGTCAGACTCAGAGGAACGGGTGCGGAGAGACCCTCGAAGCCCCCTTTAGGACAGCCCCTCACCTCGACGCTCCGCTAGTGCAGACAGGAGTGCGCAGAGTGGCCCCGGCTCGCCGTGCCATGGAGCGGATCCCCAGCGCGCAACCACCCCCTGCCTGCCTGCCCAAAGCGCCAGTGCTGGAGCACGGAGACCTACCAGGGTAAGTTGGCACTTTCTGGCTCCTCCAAGCCTCCACTCCAGCCCTGTGTTCTGTGCCGCTCTCAATTTGGAGCAGCGCTTGGCGGATCCGGGGTTTCTTGCCTGATAGGGCGCCTGCAGCCGGTGCGCACGCAAAGTCACAACCCTTCCTGGCCCCTCTCCCTGCAGGATGGATTTTGCTCACATGTACCAAGTGTACAAGTCGAGGCGAGGAATAAAGCGGAGCGAGGACAGCAAGGTAAGCGCACCCCTAGGGACCCGTCGCACCTCAGCCCTTCGCGCGCGCCTAGTTTCCAAGAAAAGTTTTTTCGCTTTGAGGTTGGCGAGGGGGATGTAAAATGTGGACTCGGTGCCACCATTAAGAGGTTTGGGGAAAAAAAGGTGAGAGGGTGGCTTTTAGTGCGACTCTGCTTCCCTGTCAGACTTTTCTCATGCCACTGGGCGGGAAGGAGGGAAGCTTCGCCTCCCCTTCCCCAGGCACCCATCGCCTCCCCGTGCGCTTGCAGGAGACCTACAAATTGCCGCACCGGCTCATCGAGAAAAAAAGACGTGACCGGATTAACGAGTGCATCGCCCAGCTGAAGGATCTCCTACCCGAACATCTCAAACTTACAGTAAGTGAGAAGCTGGCCCCTCTCCAACCCCGCTGCTCAGTCCAAAGGGCGGGCGGGCCGCGGCGGCTGCTAGGGGGGGTGGGGGCGGCGGGGGGGGGCAATCGCCGCCTGCCGGTGCCGCGGGGAACTGCAGATTAGATGACCGGATCGGAACTGGCGGGTTGGCTAGGTGTTGGGGTACCCTTCACCAGTCCTGGGATTTTCTGGCAGCCTCAAGTACATGCGGTGAGAGCCTCTTGGACCTCTCCAAATTGGCTCCAACACCAGCAGGCCTTCCTTTTCAGGACTTTAAGCCTTTCCCTTCTGGTGATTTTCAGGGTTCTCTAGTTTTTGGTTTAAGTGAGCAAACTAAGCAACCTGCTGGTTTTATTTACCCGCTTCCTCATCTTCTTTTTTTTTAAAAAAATAAGGGGACCTGCTTTGGTGTGTGACTTTTTTTCCATCCTGTCCTTTCTTGACAGTAGCGAAAAGCTTTCTAGCTTGGCAGCCTTTGGTTAGGGAAGGAAAAAAAAGTACTTGGGGAGGAAGAAAAAAAGCTTGGATGAGCTGGAAGTTTTGAAAGGGTGTCGGAAAAAAAGCTAGGGAAAGCCTCTTGGCTGGCACACACAGTAGAAGTCCCTCCTTGGACTGACAGTGCTGCAGAGAAATGTTATCTCCGGATTCCCCTGAGTTAAGGTCAGCAGCGGCTGCTGGAGAAATTTATCTGTCAAAGCTTTCTCCTGAGGTAGTTACAGCTTCCAAAATGCCTCCAAAGATAGATGCCACGTGTTTTTTATTCCTAAGTTGTATATATGTGGATATATTTTAAAATATGATCTGCAAACTTTAAATTTAGCCAACCAGGAAAGGCTATTCTGTGTGTGTGTGTGTTTGTGTGTGTGTGTGTGTGTGTGTGTGTGTGTGTCTTTAGAGACATTTCTCATAGTGCTAATAAGTGTCTTCCTGAGGTGGGAATGTTCTGACCTCTGACCTCACCACTGACTAAGGCTCTTTTTATTCCAGACTTTGGGTCACTTGGAAAAAGCAGTGGTTCTTGAACTTACCTTGAAGCATGTGAAAGCACTAACAAACCTAATTGATCAGCAGCAGCAGAAAATCATTGCCCTGCAGAGCGGTTTACAAGCTGGTGAGTCCTGAGTCTGATTAGCATCTCTTAAGAGTTCCGTTCAAATAGAGAGCCTCTTGGCTCAACCCTGGATGTGAGAAACATTCCTGCAGCGGGTTCCTGGTGCACCATGTTCACTGGGAGAGACGTGTTTTATCTTTCCAAAAGGTCAGACTTTCCATTTGGTATGCTGCTGTGTGCCACCTGTCATGAATACATGTTAGTCAAATGATAGAATGTTTCTGTGGTATTTTGGTTTTAAAGTCTCTGGGTTCTGGGAGATTTCCCCCACTCCCTTTTAAAATGCCAAGGCACCTATAATTTGCATCGTGGGTATTTTACAGTTGGTCTCTTAGCCCTTTCTTATTGGAGAATATATCATAGGTATGCCCCCAGTGTTTTCCTGTTTCTTTGCTTCCTCATCACTCACAGTGGGGTGCGATCCTGGCAGGATGACAGCGGGAGTTTTTCCTGCATTTCACGTGATTCCCTGAATAGCCATTAGGTATCTTGGTGAATTGCACAATCTAATGAAACTACCGAAGTTTCATCATTTCGTTTGTACTGACTTCCAGAGAATCAGAGTCACCTTCTAACCTTCCAGTCTCACTCCTTCCAAATAATGCCGTACAGCCTACGGAGAACTCTACCCACTCCCTCATCCATTCTTCTGTGTGTTCCTTTCCCTGGCCAGTGTGACAGGAATCACAGAAACCTAGCAAGTGCTCCTGCCAGTCTCCTCTCTAAAAATAAGATGATCAAACCTAATTTCTTGGGGCTCATGGGTAGAATACATGGAAAAGATTTAGAGAACCTAATTAAAGTTTACAGAGGAGCTGCAACTTTTATAAATCACTGAAAATAAGCGTACTTTAGGTCATAATTGTTCCTCCTTTATTTCATTTTCTGACTCCCTGACTTTGTTCATCTTGCCACAGTGAGATTGATGTTCTTTAAATTGACTCTTGGGCTTATAAACATACCAGAATGTTCATTGTGGTGTCACATACAATGAAAACTCAGGAACAGTTTAAAAATTTAACAAGAACAGAAGTAGTACATTGCTACTAATTATGGGATATCATTCATTAAAAATCATATTTAGGGGCTGAGGGCTTAGCTTCAGTGGTGGAGCATGTGCTTAGTAGGTGCAAGACAACGTCTCTGGTAGGATTATAGGTTGCGTTTTATTCATTACAATTTTCGGTGTCATTTTTCTCTAAGTTGTTACTTTCAAAGTTAGAAATGCAAATTGACGAATGTTTTCTAACGAAAAGGAAAGATCTCGGTCTTTGGAATATAGGTAACCAGATACACCACAGGCCCATCTGAAACGGCTTCCTTTGGGTCTGTGTGTCTGCAGGTGAGCTGTCTGGGAGAAATGCTGAAGCAAGTCAAGAGATGTTCTGCTCGGGGTTTCAGACATGTGCCCGGGAGGTACTTCAGTACCTGGCCAAGCAGGAGAACACTCGGGACCTGAAGTCTGCACAGCTTGTCACGCACCTGCACCGCGTGGTCTCTGAGCTGCTGCAGGGTGGTACTTCCAGGAAACCGTCAGACCCAGCCCCCACGGTGATGGACTTTAAGGAGAAACCTGGCTCCCTGGCCAGAGGCTCGGAAGGCCCTGGGAAGAACTGTGTGCCAGTCATCCAGAGGACTTTCGCTCCCTCCAGTGGGGAGCAGAGCGGCAGTGACACAGACACAGACAGTGGCTATGGAGGAGAATCAGAGAAAGGTGACCTGCGCAGCGAACAGCCATACTTCAAAAGCGGTCATGGACGTAGGTTCACCATGGGAGAACGAGTCAGCACAATTAAGCAAGAGTCTGAAGAACCCCCCACCAAAAAGAGCCGAATGCAGCTCTCAGATGATGAAGGCCATTTTACTAGCAATGACCTGATCAGCTCCCCGTTCCTGGGCCCACACCCACACCAGCCTCCCTTTTGCCTGCCCTTCTATCTGATCCCACCTTCAGCGACTGCCTACCTGCCCATGCTGGAGAAATGCTGGTACCCCACCTCTGTGCCGCTGTTATACCCAAGCCTCAATGCCTCTGCTGCAGCCCTCAGCAGCTTCATGAACCCAGACAAGATCTCAGCTCCCCTTCTTCTGCCCCAGAGACTCCCTTCTCCCCTGTCGGCCCATCCGGCCCTCGACTCTTCCGCCTTGCTCCAGGCTCTGAAGCAGAGCCCCCCTTTAAGCTTAGAAACCAAAGACTAAACTCTGTAGGGGATCCTGCTGCTTTGCTTTCCTTCTTCCCTACTTCCAAAAACACACACAAATGTTTTTTGTGAGTGCAGCGAGATTGTTCATTGTGCATACCAAGATAATCTGAGGCATGGAGAGAGAATGCAGGGTGTGTGCGTGCAAATGTGTGTATGTGCGTGTGTGTGCACAAGAAGGTGCACCTGTGTGTTTGTGTAGGATATTGAAGCTCCTTTTGGTGTATGGAAGATGCAAAGGATTGCTTGATATCAGATATAGGGGAGGCTTGTAGCAGATCTCTGGGCTTTTCCCTACCCAGAGAATAGCCCCCTTTGATACAAATCAGCTGGATTTTCTAAAGCTTCAAAGTCTTTAGTGTATGAGTCACTCTTCAGTTTGGGAGCCGGGTCTGTGGCTTTGAGAAAAAGGTACTTTCAAAAGATGGTTTTCCAGAGCATAGCTCCCCGCCAGCTGTTAGGACCCCACCCTGCTCCCTTTATTGTGGATGTGACTCACCAGACAGCTAGGAGAGAGCGGTCAGACAGAGCTTTCTGCTAAAGTGGTGCGGTAGCAGACACTGGCATAGCATGGTAGTGGTTTGGGGAGATTTCTGCAGGTCTGCTCCCCACCCCTGCCTCAAATGAATAAAGAGAATGTAGTTCCCTACTCAGGCTTTCGTAGTGATTAGCTTACTAAGGAACCGAAAATGGCCCCTTTGTATGAGCTGAGCTGCCAGGGAAGGACAGTGGAGTTCCCCAGGCCTCTGGCACCTGTTTCTAGTCTCAACCAAAAGGACATGCTGTCCAGGGAACCAAATGAAGCCTGAGATGCTGATGCCTCAAGCACCCCAAAGTACACAAAGCCAAGTAACTAACTGCTACCTTTAAGACAGAGCTAGACTTGGTTTAAAATTCTATCTGGAAGCTTTTAACCAAGCTTAGCTTCTCAAAGGCCCAACCAAGCCTTGGCACCGCAGGATCGTTTCTGTAGGCTAATTCCTCTTGCCTGACAGCATATGGAGTGTCCTTATTGCTAAAAAGGATTCTGTCTCCTTCAAAGAAGTTTTATTTTTGATCCAGAGTTCTTGTTTCCCTGACTCGTCTAGCCGGCCCTGCACCAGCTTTCAAAATGCACTATGCTTGATCGCCGATCATGTTTTAACTACTTTTCCTGTTTTTATTTTGGTATAAAGTCGTTGCCTTTATTTGTAAAGCTGTTATAAATATATATTATATAAATACAAAAAGAAAAATGTTTCAGATGTTTATTTGTATAATTACTTGATCTACAAAGTGAGAAAAAATGAATGTATTCCTGTTTTTGAAGAGAAGAATAACTTTTTTTCTCTAGGGAGAGGTACAGTGTTTATATTTTGGAGCCTTCCTGAAGGTGTGAAATTGTAAATATTTTTATCTATGAGTAAATGTTAAATAGTTGTTTTAAAATACTTAATAAAATAATCCTTTTCCTGTGGAAGAGAAAGATGGTCTCCCGAATTTTTAAAGTGATGCGTCTGGGTGACATGACTGTCTCTGTGTCCTCTCCTTTTACCTGAAGGCAACAACTAGTTAATCTTAGTATATGTGCTGCGGAAGTGAGCACATCAACTAGTTAATCTTGATGTAATTTCATTCAGCTTTTCATGCGTCTTATATTCAATCAGAACTTAGTAGATAAATATTGGTTTAGTTCAGTTTTTTTTTTTTAAACTATTGCCAGGAATTTGTGTTCATTCTTGTGCTTCTTTCCAGAGTTAAGCAAAAAGTACATTTCCCCCCAGTCTGCTGTGGTCATGATCTGTAAAACCTGACAGAAAAGCAAGCTATGAAATCATGGACCAAGTGTGCTGAATGTCTGTGGAACTTAGTGCAGGGATGTGCATATTGAGAAAAAATTGAGTAGATTATTCGGAGCTAATAATTGTTGCCGGGGATAACACTTTTTGTGCCAAAGCAGGCTAGCTTTTTTGAATCTAGCAAGTTTTCTAATGGATTTGCCATATCCTGTCTTACTAGTGCTGGAGGTAACGTTCCATAATTATTTTCCACATCCTTCCCGGACTTCCTCTCCTTGGGTGTGTTTGTGCGTGAATGAATATTGGTGTGCCTTAGTCAAGTGCTCTTATTAAAAAAAAAAAAAAAAAAAAAGTTTTCATGAGAAAAGTGGGAAATGACCCGGTCAAGTATTTTTGCTTCTGGCATCTTGATTTGCAGCATTTCTGTCGGATGCTGCCTTCCTGATGGCCACTGTCTGGCTTCAGGTGCAGAGCATCCAGAATCTTCCAGAACCCTCTGTTCATCTGGAACCCCTGCCGGGAAGCCGCCCCCAGGGAATTCTCAGCCAGGCAGAGGCGCCACCTGCCTGTTAGGATTGTTTGCTTCAGATGTCACCTTCCCCGTCTCCTGATGGCTCGGCAGGCAGGCAGGCAGGCAGGCAGGCAGGCATGAGTGAGCGCTTCCTCACTGCTGCTAGATGAAAAGGCACAATTGTCCCCAGGCCACCGGTGCTGTGGAAGGAGCCAGGACCTAGGGGACCAGGAGTGGAGCCTGGTGGTCTGTCACTGCCCTCTCCCCGCGTTTCTGGATAAACTAAAGATTCCAAGCCTTTTTCATGTGTCCTAGAGCAGGCAGATAGATGGCAAATACTGCAAGTCCTGCCTTGTGCCAGCTCCCGAGGGCTCGTACTTGCCAGTCAGGCTGCTGAGCCCCTGGATCCATCCAGGAGTCGCCGGACTTTGCCAGCTAGATTTTTTTTGGTGAAAGCCCAAACAGGCCAAGTTTATCCTGGTGACGGAGCACTGGGATTGACAGGGCAGGGGATTGAAATCATGTCCCTTTCTCTTCTCTAGCCATGACTCAAGGAATAGCCGTGGGGACAGCAGGAAGTGGTTGGAGCAACCTGAACTAAAAAAAGATCTGAGGGTTCCACACATTGTCAACCCAGAATCCCCCTCCTGGAGTCTGCCTCACAGAGTTGCAGCTGTCTGTCTGTCTCCTCTTCTGCCTCTACTGTGCCCTTGACCTTGCTTCTAGCCCAGTTTCTGCAGAATCCAAGCGCAGGCACTCACGGGGAGGTGCGGGCACAAAGAGGATCTCTGTTGAAAAGGGGTGTGTGTGAGCCCGAGGGGGTGAAGCCCTGGCTCAGGGGCCAAGGAGAAGTGGCCGGAGGCAGAGCGGAGGCCTGGGATCTGGCGGCCTTCAGACGGGGCGTGATCGCTGGCTCGCCGGGATGGTCTCACCCAGCGCTGACCTGCCTCGCCTGTTGACACAACGTCACGTTTCCGACTGCAGCCCTTTCATGTGCGGCCCGCGGCTAAATGCGGCTGCCGGTTCCTGGAAGCAGACGTGCCTGGCACCGCGTCAGCAGAAACCCGATCCCTGGGGAAGCTTGGCAGGGCCTCGGGATCGCTCGGCCCCCAGAAATAGGGCCTGGCAGCGGGTGTGGCCACAGCACACCCCCCCCCGCCCCGCCCCGCGCCCGCCCGCCCCCAGCCGGCTGGAGGGAATCCGAGCACAAGTGGGAGGGAGGACTGGGTAGGGCAGCGAGCTGGAGGTTGGGAGGAGGTCTCGATTAACTAGAAACTGGAAGATTCTCAGAGGTCACCTCTCGTTAATCCAGCCTGATGACCTTGAAGCACTGTTATTGAGACTCGTAATTTACATCGTGTGCAGAAATAAAAGCAGGCTCAGAGAGGGCAAGTAAGTTGCCCAAGGTCACACAGCTTGGGAATGGCTGTGATGGTAGATCTGTTGGGTTGTGACTTTTTTAAGTGGAAGAAGATGAAGGCTTTCAGAGAGCCCAGTTGTTAATAATTGTAATAATACATACATTGATGTTACTATTAGTGAGAATAGCAGCGAGTGGGTTTGTAGCACTCTATTTGCACTCTTCAGAGCACTTCACATACAATAACTTAATTATCACAGAAATTACCCAAGATAGGTACAATTTCTATTCCCATTATGGTAGATTAAATATAGGCACAGAGAGGCTAAGTGTCTGCTGGGAGTCACAAAGCTCCAGTGGTAAATAGGAAATAAAACCTATTGAGTACTGTTGTTATGCCAGGCCCTTTATTAAGCACTTTTTGTGAATTATGTCTGTTTCTTACAGCAGCTGTAAGGGTAGATACTAACACGTCTCCCTTTTTTTAATACAAAAATTTTTTCTCAGTACTGGGAATTAAACTCAGGGCCTTTGTTCTGAACTACATCTTCAGCCCTTTTATAATGATTTTGAGACAGGATCTAAATCGCTAGGCTGCACTAAAGCTTGCAGTCCACTTGCTTGAACCTCCTGGAGTGCTGGGATTATCAGTGTATGCCATTGTACTTGGCTTTGAAAATTCTTTTTTAGGGGCTAGGGACATAGCTCAGTGGTTAGAGCACTTGCCTAGCAAGCACAAGGCCCTGAGTTCTATCCTCGACACCAAAAAAAAAAAAAAAAATTCTTTTTTAACATTCCTCTTTTATAGATGAGAAAACCCAAACTCAGAGCAGGGAAATGCCCTATCTGAGGTGAAACCTCATGTAGCAGACAAAGCCAAACCCTTTCTGTGGCATGGATCTTCTTCTAAACTGAATTCCTTTGAGGTTGGGCTTTGAGACACATTATCTCATTTAATCCTCAAAGCAGCCTTGTGGAGGAGATACTCTAATAGCCCATGTGAGGATGAGATAGCCCAGCTCAGACTTGCCCGACTCTTTATTAGCTTCCTCACAACTGCCACCCACTCATCACACCATCCCACATCCAAGAATGAGACCACTGTATACAGAAACTAACCAACAGAAAATGGGCCATATGGGCGGCCCCACAGGTTGAGTATGCTGAGAGCCAGAAATTTGCATTTGAGGAAACTATATGTTAAAGAATTCTAGGGTAGGAGTGGGAGGATTTTTTTGTTTTTGTTTTTTTTTTTTTAGACAGGGTGCCACTATGTAGTTCAGGACGGCCTTGAACTCACTGTGTAGTCTAGGCTGGCCTTGAACTCATGGTGATCCTCCTACCCCAGCATCCCAAGCTCTGGGATTACAGGTGTGCCCACTAAACCTGGCTCCTCTTCTCTCTCTCTCTCTCTCTCTCTCTCCCTCTCACTGGAGAATGAACCCAGGGCCTTCATACTGACCCTCATCCCCAGTCACTTTTTCTTTTTCTTTTTAGCTGGGCTCAAACTTGCAATCCTCCTGCTTCAGCCTCCCAGAGTGCTGGGATTACAGGCCTGACTTTTCACATTTCCCTTAAGGTCAGGAGAGGTACAGGTAGATAGGTCTAGGGCATAGCTTACATGGACCACTTCGGGCAAGAGGTTCTGTAGAAGGGGATGAGGGGGGCCCAGACTGAGTTCCAAACTCTCTTGCTGGAAGGAAGCCTTGTGGGCTCTGAGAGCAGGGCACCGAAGAGCTTGTCCCTCTCAGGTTCCCTCAGCCTATCCACACCCTGCCCATCTTTCTCCCTTGGCCACGGCCCCAAGACTTGGCTGGTGAGGAGCAAGCAAAGAGGCATTTCCCTTGAGATGAGGCCAGTATCTCAGGTTAGAGCTTGGCGGGCTGCCAGGTTCCCCACAGGCCTCTAGAGCCCATTGGGGGCTCTGAAGAAGAGACAGAGTTCGCCGAGTTCCCACATGGTGCCCTATAAAGATGATGTGCTCTTAGTGGGATCAGTCTGTTCTACTGAGACCCAGAATTCCCTGAGTGCTGTCACATGGCAGGGCAGGAGGAAGGCCCTGGGCTTCTTGCCTTTCTTTGGGGGAGGTAGCTTCTTTTTCTCTGCCTTGTATATTTAATGGTTTGTTTGAATGTGAGTTTACTGCTGAAAAAGCATCACTAACAAGTCTGAGAAGTACCACATTCTGGCCCCTTCTTCAGACCTGTCTTCTTACTGGACTCCTTCCCTGGGATCCAGAGGGAGGCAGAGGCCACTGAAAACCACCCTGCAGCCTCCCCAGCACCACCCTGTTTATCCCAAGTCATCTGTTTGGCCCCATTGCTGCAGGAGAACAGGAGTGGGCAGCGGCTCTCCGGTTGGCCAGGGAAGCTACTGACATGCTAGTCTCTGGCTGGGCTATCCAGTCTTGTGATGAGGCTGGACTGGTGCCCAGAAGGTCTCTTCTGTCATACTTGGGGCCCTGCCTTCCTGGGAAGGCCTCAGCAAAGTCACGGAGGGGGACATGAGGGCATCAAAGGCAGCTCAGGGGCGGCTGGCTTCAAGCGGGGATCTAGTTAGGGGTCAAGGCAGCCAGTCTCAGCTACTCTTGGGTCTTGGCCCTGCTCGCCTGCCCTCCCAGCCCACTTTTCAGTTGGAAAAAGGAAGAAATGAGTATACTTGCTTCTTTAAAACACTGAATCATGGATGGAGCTGCAGAGGTGGGGATCATGCAAGGGTCACAAAGGAATTCACCATGGGGGAAAAAGAATGAAAACAACTCTCTTTTCAGAAAAAAAGGAAAGAAACATGTTGCTTAAATAAAACATTTTATATTTGGTGTGTTTTCTACTACGGAGAATTTAAGACATACACAAAAGCGGATAGGAGCTACAAAAGAAAAACAACCTAATTTAAAAACGGGCAAAGGATGCGAGAAGCAGAAGACACAAATGGCCAACAAGCACATGAAAAGATGCTCAACATCGTTAGTCATCAGGGAAATGCAAATCAAAACCACAGTGATATATTACTTCACACCCGCTAGGATGGCTATGATTGTAACAAGAATTTTTTTTACAAAACAGAGAATAACAAGTGTTGTCGAGGATGTGGGGAAGTTGGAACTTTGTATGTGGCTAGTGGGAATATAAAATGGTGCAGCTGCTGTGGGAAGCAGTTTGGCAGTTCCTCAGAAAGTTAAATATAGAATTATCGTATTACACTGCTATTCCACTCCGAGCTATATGCCCAAAAGAATCGAAAATAGGGATGAAAATAAATATATGTACACATATATTCATGCTAGCACATTCACAAGAGTCAAAAGACAGAAATAACCCAAAAGTTCACCACAGACTATTGGATAAACAAATTGTTGTATATACACGAGATGAGTACCGTTCAGTCCAAAAAAAGAAGAGAAGTGCTTGTATGTACTACAATGTGGATGCACCTTAGAAACATTATGCAAAGTGAAGCATGCTGGACACAAAAGGTCACATACTGTGTGGTTTCATTTATATGAAATATACAGAATAAACAAATCCACAGAGACAAAATAAAGATTAGTGGTTGCCAGGAGCTACATGAAGGGAGAAAATGGGAGGATATATAAAAGATAGATAGACAGACAGTCAGATAGATGGGGATGGGTATGACTCAGAGTTGAACCCAGGACCTTTACACTCAGCTACATCTCCAGCCCTTTTCTTTAATTCTGAGCTAGGATCTTGCTAAATTGCTGAGTTGCCCAGGCGGGGCTCGAACTTGCAATCCTCCTATTTTAGCCTCCCGGCAGTGCTGGAATAACACCCAACTAAGAAACTGCTTAATAATATGTGAGTTTTACTTGAGAGTGATAAAAGTATTCTGGAACAAGACAGAGGTGGCGATGGCACACATCGCTAAATTACACTATATTTCTCACTTTAAAATGGTGAATTTTGCCAAGCGTGGTGGTGTACATCCATAATCCCAGCACTCGGGAAGCTAAGGCAAGAGGACTCCTTCAAATTTGAGGCCAGCCTGGGCTACATAGTTCAAGACCAGCCTGAACTATATAGTGAGATCCTGTCTCAAAAAAACCAATGAGTAAATAAATAGGTAAAGTGATTTTCATATCGATACATTATTTTCAAAAAATAGAAAGGGCACAACTGAGTAGTAGAGCATTTGCCTAGCATGCATGGATATGAGTTCAATCCCAAACACTGGAGGAGAAAAGAAAATAGCACAAATGAACCCTTTATTTATCAATCTCCCAGGTTCAAAATCATATATTACCTTAAAACAAATCCAGACATAATATAATTTCACTCATAAATATTTCAGTATATATCTCTAAAAGATAAGTACAGTATTCTTTAAAAATTGCTACCATAACATTATCATATCTTTAAAAAACTTAGGGGCTGGGGATTTAGCTCAGTGGTTAGAGTGCTTGCCCAGCAAGTGCAAAGCCCTGCGTTCGCTCTCTGGCACCAAAAAAAAAAAAAAAATCTTTAAAAAATTTAACAACACTGGAAGCTGGAAGGCAGTTTGTTCTGTGTATCATCCTAGGCCTCTATCCCCACCAAGCTCACCCACAATTAGGCAAGTAGGAACTTAAATTAGAAATTAATTTAAGTTCCTAATTTCTTTTAGAGTTTATTTAGGCTTATACATACAAATAAAAATGTAAACAATCATTTCTCTCCTTTCACACAAAAAGAACATGCCGTTCACATTTATTAGCTTCATGCCCATGTGCAAAGCTATCCACATGAGTACATAGGAAGGCCTTCAATGCTTTTTTACAACTGTACAGTATTTTACTGAATAGATGTAAGGTAATATATTTGGACCAGTTTCCTCTTATAGGGATTTTCATTATTTCTCATCTCTTGCTATCATCAGTAGGGCTGCAATAAGTAATTTTATCATATGTCATTTGGTAGGGGTATGACAATATTTATGGAGTAAACTCCCAGATAGGATTACTGGGCCCATGACATGCACATCTGTCATTGTGATGGGTGTCACAGACTGCTTCCCACGGGACACTGTCCCTACTCCTTTAGCAGCCAGAGAGTCATCTACCTTGGAAGCAGTTTGAAAGAGACACCGAGGGCTTCAGACATGTGCATCTTCAGACCAAGTGATTGCGCTTCCAGGAGTTATTCTAAGGATATCATTAATTAGGGTTTCAAAAATTAATCTACAGCCAGGAGTGGTGGCACAGGCCTGCAATCCCAGCACTTTGGGAGGTTGAAGCAGGAATATAGCCCAGAGTTCGAGGCCAGCCCAAGCTACACGGAGAATTCAAGGCCAGCCTGAATGGCATAGTGAGAACCTATCTCAAAACAAAAACAAAAAAGCCTCAAAAAACGATTACTTTACCAAGTTGTTCATCTCTGTGTTGTTCATCTCTGTGTCTTGCGCAGCATGCACAAGGACCTGGCTTACATCCCCATCAGAAAGGAAGGAAGGAAGGTAGGAAGGAAGGTAGGAAGGGAAGGAAGGTAGGAAGGGAAGGAAGGAAGGAAGAGAAGGAAGGAAGGAAGGAAAGAAGGCAGGCAGGCAGGCAGACTAGTGAATTAACAGTATGTGCAAATGCTGGATGCTAACGAGTCATGAAAATTGTATTAGAAAAGTATGATTACTGGCATTTATTTGCTATAAAGAATAAAAAATGTAGGTCATAAAACAGCATATTCCCACAGACCCCTGTTACTACGGCTCGAATGTGTGCCCTTAATCCGCATGCTGGAGACGTCATCCCCGCTGCAGCAGAGTTGGAAAGGGGCGCCCGAGAAAGGGAGGTGAGGTCTCGAGGGCCTGCCTTCGCGAGTGGACTGTGTTGTCGTCACAGAGTCCGTTCGTTATAGAGAGAATAGTCGGTTACAAAAGCACGTTCGGCCTCAGTGCTGGCCTTCCTCTCATGCTGCCTTCCCCTCCCGCCTTCTGCCATGGGAAGATACAGCGCCAAGAACCTCGCTAGATGCTGGGGTTATGCTCTTAGACTTCCCAGCCTCCTGAACCACAAGCCAAATAAATTTCTGTCCATAATAAGTCATCCATTCTCAGGCATTCCGTTTATGGAAGCAGAAAAGGAACTAAGACATGATTTTTAAGCAAAGATTAACGCGTATACTCTTAAATGCTATTCCTGCCTCAGTTTTCACACTTGTAAAATAAAGACGGTAGAAATCAGGTGTTGGGTTGTTTTGAGGGTTAAGTGGGTCTAAAATGCAGCTGGGCATGATGGCACACCCTGGATTGCAAGTTTGAGCGCGGCTTGGGCAATTTGATGATTTAGCAAGACCTTGTCTAAAATAAAAGAAGAAAAAAAGAAAAGAAAAAATAAAAAAAAATAAAATAAAAGAAGAAAAGAAAAGAAAAAGAAAGAGAAAAAGGAAAAGTTAGGAATATAAATCAGGGGAAAGGCCTTGGGTTCAATCCCCAGTACCACCATAAATAAACAAATAAATAAATACTCTCTAAGATGTTTAGGACAGTGTCTGACTTAGAGGAAGCTCCACGTCCAGGTTAGCTAACATTAGTATTGTCACTATGATTATTAATCATATTATATGTATGTAGGGAAAAATGTGGCAGAAAAATACAACAAAATTTTAATCCCTGTAGCACTTGGAGTTATTCTTCCTGTTTTTCTCTATTTCCTTTTTTTTTTCTTTTTACAGTGAACATGCGTTGTTTCTGTTCTTTCATGTATCTTGCGAAGTGTGACAGTAGGCACAAGAATGGAGTTCAGAAGTAATCTTCAAAATCTGCACCCAGCAGAGTCCCAGGAGGCGATGTGGAAAGAGCAGGCAATGCCTTTTCAGTTCTGCCAGCTCGGCCTCGGGCAGCCGCCCTCCACACTAGGAAGAGGCAGCACCTCGCAGATGGTAACTGGAAGGGTCTGCCACGGCTCTCCCCGGCCTCCTTTAACGGGACTTTAACAGCTTGAGAGGCTAGCGACGGGTGCAGATACACTCAGCAGGCCACGAGGGTCGGGGAAGGGCCTTACCACTGCTGTACTCCCAGTACCCACTTTGAAGCAGAGCAGAAATTCAGCCTGTTTCCTGTAGGAATGAGTGAATCTACACTCTGCTGTGTGACCTCTGGAAAGTTTACCTCCCTGAGTGTGTTTTCTCAGCCAGCAAATGCAGATACTAATGAGGTGATAGAGACTGTTGTGAGCATGAAAAGAAATATGTACATGGAGTATATAGTATGTAGCTCAAACCAGACAGTAGGTGCTCAAGCATTTGTTGACTAAATATAGGATACGAAATGAATGAAAAAAATTCGAAGAATTTATTTGCACTAAAATGAAAATGACTGACATAACTTCTTTCCTCAGAGACACTATGTGAGAAGAAAAGGGAAAGCTCAAGAGGTTTTGTTTTTTGAGACAGGGTCTCACTACATAGTTCAGTCAAGAAGTTTTTTGTACAGGTACTAGACTATGCTAGATACTTCAGCAGACACTATGCATGTAGTGCAATCTCCATTTTACACTTACAGAATTGAGGGTTAGTGAGATTAAGTGATCACCCAAGGCCACACAACAAGCAAATGGGACAGGCATGATTTAAACCAATGTATGACTCAGAAGTCCTGGTTGAAAGAGCCCTGGGCATCAAATGGACAAAGGCACCGAGATAGAAGAAAGTGAAAGACAAAGCCCCCACCCTGTGCACAGAGACGAAATGGCCACCAGGTAGGCTGAGAACGTGCTTAAACCACAACGACTTAGCCCCAATTCCCTTCTATTCCCCAAACTAGGAAAACAAATTCTTTTTGAATGGGAAGGGGATCAAGAGATGGAAGAAGGAGAGAGGGGAGAAGAAGGGGAAGTAAAAAGAATTAAGATGTGTTATGCACATGTATCAAAGTCCCACAATGAATGTAATCATTATTAAGTTAAATCATTAAACTTTTAAAGTATTTATTTGCAAACATACTAATACGAATTTTAAAATGTTAAATTATTTTTGACTTTTCAAAAAAAGCATCGAATTACGAAGAAAATCAAGGCCTTCTAGGAGTTTCTCTTCATTTATTTTAAGTGTCAGGTTGTGTTCAGTTTGATTTCCTGTGAGCATTAGACATAATACTAATACCTCCAGACATCAGGACTTCATTCTTTGGGGGGTTTGGGGTGTCTCCAGACCTTACCCAGTCCAGGTTATTCTAGATCACCAAGAGCAAGGAGTGGATGCAGACCCGCCTGGCCCCCGCTTCCCCTGGGGCTCCCATGACTGCATGCGAGGTGTTTCCCAGGCCAGTGGCCTCAGCTCCCCTGACCCGGGCTTCTCACGGACCAGCCGCTCAGACAAGGCATTCACTGTCCAGGCATGTTCCAAGCCACCGGCTCGAGTCCCAGCCAGCCCAGGCCTGTTACAATGAGTCAGCCTTTCACTGGGGAAAAATGTGGTGACTGGCCTCTAAGTCACTTTTTCCAGCTTGGCCCTTGTCCTGGGCTGGGTTTTGGAAGGCCTCTATTTTTCCTTTTAGGATTCTGCTTCCTATGAGAATGGCAAGCATAGGGGGACCAGAATCCCTTTGGGGGACAGGTTTGAGATAGCAAGGCTAGCCTTCAGTGTGATGGGTTTTAACAGATATAGTGAAAACTTGGGGAGTTAAAAAGTGGACCAGTCTTCAAAACTCTGAAATAAGGGAATACACTTGGAGACAGGAGGGTGAAAAGTCAGCTCAGCCTTCAAAGACTATGTGGTCTGTGGAAGCAACAAAAAGCCAGGATTCCCCCCCCCCACAAAAAAAATTAAGCCCATTAAAATCAAACCCACTGAGGCAGGGGAGTGATCTGCTCTCTCCAAAACCCAATTAGGACCAATTCCAGGTGGCAATGGACAATGCACACATAGTATAGTCACTAAAGTTACCTATAGTTGCTTTCACCTTATTAGCACAGTAAAAATCATAACTGAGCCGGAGACTTGAAAAAGCAATGAGATATAGTTGGGGATTTAGCTCAAGTGATAGAGTGTTCCCTTAGCAAGAACAAGGCCCTGAGTTCGATGCCCAGCACAGAAAAAGAAAAAAAAGAGACATACATCTTATGAAGACACAAGATAAAGACGAGCACAGGTACAACCAAAACTTCACCTCTACATGAGATGCCATGAAGAGACCTGGTCCCCCCATCCCTTCTATGCCATGAAAGCTGTACATCTCTGGCCTTCATTTAGGTCAGTCTGGGTTTCCTGTGCACCATGGTTTCCTCACTGTTGCTCAAGCATGATAATAAAAGCCTCGCTCCTGTGCCAAGGTGCTTCTGTTGGAGACAGTAACAGGTTGAGTTTCAGTTCAGCCTGATGAAGATCCCTCAAAGTGTCCACTGGTCTCCATTTCTTTTTCTTCCCATTCATATAAGGGAAAGTAGAGGCCACAAAGTGTAGCTCTTATCTCCTGTACAAGTGGCACTGGGTGGGTGAGTGGCATCCTGGTTACCTGTCATAGGCCATGCAGGCACAGCCACCTGGGCACCTGCAGCTCAGGGCACAGCTGGCCTCTTACCAGTTAGCAGCACCCTTCTGAAACTCGATGCTCCCTCTGGCCCTTTGAATTTTCAAGCAAGCACCTTTACCTTCAGTGAACCTTCCCGCCCCCAGCTCTAGGCCAGAGGTTGGGTTTCAGGGCCTTTGCCTTCTCCATCTGCTGACTCAGCCAGAGGCCTTCCCTGCAAGGGCAGGCTGGGATGGAGTCTCCTCGCCGGACTGGCAGAAAAGAGCAGCAAACGGTTACGAGCGTGGTGGTTTGGACTCGGCGGGTGGTGAAGAAAGAATTTTCTTTCCCACTGGAGGGAACGCTAACCTGCCTGCCTCTCAGGCTCTTCCCAGGAAGTTCTTCTCCACCTCCGCGATTAGCAGAGGTTAATCTTTCAGTGGCCTGTTCACTCATCCAGACCACAGAGAGCGACTGCTGTTTCTTATACGCTCCGTATTGGCTTTGGGGCGACAGTGGTGTACCCCCCCAGGAGTTGTGTTCCTGTCCTCATGAAGTTGACAGTTGGAGGGAACACCGGTACTAACATGATAATTACACAACATTTCACGATAAACTTGAAGGCAGAGCACAGGAGGGCAGGCGACAGGGCAGGTGTGGTCTGGGGGTTCAGGATAAGTTTGCCAGAGATGGGGTGGGTAAGTAGGAGTTGTCTGGTTCGAATGGGATGAGGAAGGTGGTGAGAACACTTTGTTATGGGTCTAACTGTATATCTTTTCCAGAAAAACATGTCAAAGTCCTAGTCCCCAGTATCTCGGAATTTGAGCTTATTTAGAAGTAGAGTCTTCACGGAGGTCATCGAGTTAATATGCGATCACTAGAGAGGACCCTAGTCTTGAGCAGTGTTCTTATTAAAAGGGGAATTGGGGACAGGAACAGATACACACATAGGGAGGGTGGGGTGATGCTCCTGTCAGCCAAGGAACACCAGACATTGCCAGCAAACACCAGAAGATTGGGTTGGGTGACAGGTGAAACAGGTCTCCCTCACAGCCTCCAGGGGAACCATCCCTGCCCACAGTTTGCTTTTTGACTTCTAACCTCCAGAACCTCAGACCAGCTATTCCTGGTGTTCAGACCACCCTCATGGTGGTCCTTTGCAGACAAATGCAGGGATGCAGGCAGAGGAAACTACAAATGCAAAAGCCCTGAAGGTAAGGGAAGTGAGGCAGAGTTGAGAATGAAAGCCCCCTGGCTGGAATGCAGGGTCAAGTGTCCTTATCTTGCAGTGTGGTGGTGCACGCCTGTAATCCCAGCACTCAGGAGGCTGAGGCAGGAGGATTGCCAAGAGTTCAAGTCCAGCCTGGGCTATATTGTAAATTCAAGGCCAGCCTGAACTGCATAGCAAGACCCTGTCTCAAAAAAATAAATAAATAAAAATAAAAGTGTCCTTATCTGGAATGAGGAGGAAGTGGATCAGTGTGGAGGCCTGAGTCGACTATAAAGGCAATAGAAATCACCACCTTGGAGATGTTCAGAATGCAGGAGATGTGGGGAGGCAGCAGGGACTGGGCTCTGCAGGAGCTTCACTGTGAGACTGGAGCCTTCAGCCCCAGAGAGGGAAGCTGGCAGAGTACTCAGGGCAGGCAGTCTGGAGCCTTGCGGACCTGGGGCTATGTGACCTCAGGTAAATTGCCTTCTGTCTCTGGGCCTTACTGCTTCCTTCTCTTTCTTTATCTGGGACCTTCTGTGACCAGGCGACAACAGTATACCTGATACAGTATTGTCATCCTGTGTGCAGTGGCAGGGTGAGAGGGAAGAAAGAAGTATGAGGATAGTAGCAGTCACAGTTTTGTTCTAACAGAGCTTGCAGTCTAGTTGGGGAAATGACATTTACATGGGCCAACGCACATGCATAAGTGCTACGTATGTGCAGCAAGGGGACAGGCTCGGGTCTTCTCAGGCCGAAGTAAGAGTTTCCTTTGCAGGGACCCTGAGATGCAGCCGGCCGCCTGATCGGACATGTCTGTGCTTCTCAATTCTGCCAGTCAGAATCTTTCTCTGTTTTTTTTTTCAAGGGGAGGCTGGATTGAAGGAAGAAGAGCAGCTTTGGCTTCTGTGCTTACAAAACTGTCCCACGTCCTCCGCCCTTCATTTTTCTGTTTTGCCTAGGCCAGGTGGAGAGGAGTTTCTGTTGCCTACGATCATGAGTTTTGACTCAGAGGGGTTCACCCCATCAACCTCAGCCACTGTTTATTAACAAGGTGACCGTGACCCTGCACTTGGTGTTGGTGCTGGTGGGGCTGGGCCCTGGAGGCTGTCCCTGCCTTCTTAGGAAACCCCTGGAGTGCATGGGGCCTGGCCTCATTTGCTTTGCTCTGAAAACTCTACAAGGAAGCAATCGACACTCCCCTCACCCATCTTACAGCTAAGTAAACTGAGGCTCACAGGAGGAGAAATGCCTTCGTGTGCACGTGGTAGAATGTTTTTCAGGCCCTCTGGTCCTTAAGATGGCACACAAACAGAAGGAACTCCACACAGTTCAAGCACCAATGAGGGAAAGAATAAGCATTCTCCTTTCCTGAGTTTATCAGTAAACATTTCCTTTCAGATAAAGAAAGGAAATTACCAAAGGTTGGTATGGAGCCTAAAGTGTAAGGTCAAGAAGTCGGGTGCCCTCTTTGCTCTCTATGAGCCCAGTGAGCCTTAGCCACAGAGTGTTATGCATAAACTAGGTGCTCAACAGATGTTTGCTGAGAAAGAGTAAGAACACCAGTTTATTTTTTGAGTGCTATGAGAGTGCTTTAGGGGGTACTCATGCAGCTGACTCTCACCCAGTCTTGTGAGGTTGACACTATTATGCCAATTTAGATGAGTGGGCAGAGGCGGAGATGAGGACGGAACTTCCCTGAGCTCACACAGTCAGTAAAAGTCAGAGTAACCTCAGCTGTCTGGCTCATGTGTGCACAGCTAACCACTGAACCGTGCTGCCTATCTTCAAGTGAATGAAGAAACGACTACATAAAAGCACACTAGCCAGCTAAGGCAAACACATACGCATCTATTCAGGGAGCTTGCACTGGAGAGAGCCACAGAGTAGTGAGGCCTGGAGAAATTTAAACTCCAGAAAATGTAAAGAAGAAAGATAGGTGCATCTAGATCTGGAATCTCCTTATTCTCCAATCAACATCCTAGTTACTCTTACGAATTGAAAGCTCTCTGGGGGCCCCCATGCCCTGGCCACTTTGCCCTTGGAATATGCCCACCCTCTGGATTAACACTAGAGCCTGTCTAATCACTCTTCCAGGCTGCTCTCCCACACCCTGTGAGCCTCGGGAGGGTCAGCCTCATGAGTCCTTCTCAAAACCACATCTTCCCTTGACAGTCACCAAGTTTCTAAAACAAAATTGATGTGACATCCGAAAGCCCCAAATATTCGAGGTGAGGACAAGAACTGCCACCTGGGAGGTGGCCAAGATGCAAACCTGGAACAGATCCACAGATGAGGGTGGATGAACCAACCCTGCTGGGACGGCGTCTTTATCTGTGGGCTGCTTTGCTGGAAGACCAGGTTTCATTCACAATCTGCCCAGAAGATCTTGAGGGCATCCACTTCACCTGGCTGCTTGTTAGCTTTGAGGCCAGGCTAACCGTGGGACAAGAAAAAGCACATCTCAACTTCAAAGAGCTGCTGAAGACCAGGGCTTGAGCAGGCCCCCATGCCCCCCGCCCCCCTGCATCCAGCTACACCAGGATGGAGAAGGGGCAAGTCAGATGGGGAGCTGCCTGCAGGCTCAAGGGGTATCTAAGTTGCCCAAGGGAGATTCGATAGGAATTTATTTTCCATACAGCCTTATCTTTCAGGGAAACAACCTTGTGGGTTCTTTTGGGATAAAAGTCCTCTAGGAGAAAAATGCGCCCTCCTTGCTAGACCCTAGAATTTTAAGAATGCTTTTGAGCTGAGCGCTTCATATACATGGCCCCGTTTTATCCGCAGGACACTGATAGACAGATGACTCTCCTCCTTATAGACTCTGGGAAAACTGAAGCCCACACAAAGTCACACAGCTGAAAGGCATGGTGGTGCAGGCCTGTAATCCCAGCATTCTGGCCGGCTGAGGCAGGATGATTGCAAGTTTGAGCCCATACTTGGCAATGTATCAACTTGACAAGACCCTTTTTTAAAATAAAAAGTGTTTTTTAAATGACTGGGGACGTAACTCAGTGGTACAACACTTGTATGAAGGAGGCTTTGGATTCAACCCCAGAATCAAAAAAAAAAAAAAAGTGGAAGAGCCAGAGGTCAAACCCAGACCCAATTTCAAAATTCTCACCATTAAACCGTAGTGCCATTTGGGGTCCCGTTTAGGTACACACGGTCAATGAAACCCAGGTATTTGTTCAACCAACAACTATTTATTAAGCACCTACTCTGCGACAGGCATTGTTTGAAATACCGGGGATACAGCAGGGGGCATATATAAAAAAGACCAAAAACCCTAGCTTCATGGACCTTCCGTTATACCAGTGAACTGCAAGCAACACTAAAAGGCGGGGATTACTGTCTCCTTTTTATAGACGAAGCAACTGAGGCAGGTATTTCTTATAGTCTGTTTAGCCCCCAGATCCACTAATTTATGTTTTTTGTTGTTGTCCAGCAAATATTCCTTGAAGCCTTAGCAGGGTTAGGCGGGGGTGTGGCCCAGTGGGAGACCCAATCAGAAGCTGCTCCTTCTGAAATTTACATTTCCCTCAGTTGCTCTAGTAAGTCTTTCTAACCTTTGGGTCCTGCTCCAGGAACAAGCCGTACTGATTCGTACCCCTGGGAAGCTGAAGCTGTCCGCAGACAAGCCCCCAGCAGTGGACCAAGGCCAGTGGGGTGTGTGACATCGAAGTTAGCACAAGTACTTGGGATCATAAATGCTCTTTGCCTTCCCTGGAAGATGACACTGCTGTGCAGTAGAAATCAGTAGCTCAGAATCTCAACTAGCCTTGTGGCTTTTTTTTTTTTTTTTCCTGTAGTGCTAGAGATTGAGCCCAGGGCTTGGTACATACAGGTACTTTCTAAGAGCTTTACCACTGAGCTACATCTCCTGCCCTTTTAATTTTGAGGCAAGGTCTCACTATGTTGCCCAGGCTGGCCTCGAACTTGCTCTCCTCCTGCTTCAGACTCCCGGGTAGCTGGAAGTACTGGTGTGCACCACCGTGCCCAGCTCTCCCTGTGTTACTTTGAGCTGGCCTTTTATGTCCCCCAATTGTACCATTCTCATCCGTAAAATGAAAATAGAAATGCTTGCCCTGCTGGAGGATTTCCAAGAATATGGTGACTTTAGGTGCAATAGTGGCTATGTGAACGTTTTTTGGATTTGTCTCCTAAATCCTACAATCTACTTTTTTTTTTTTTTTAAGATAGGATCTTGCTGTGTAGTTCAGGCTGACCTTGAACTCACTATGTAGCCCAGGCAGGCCTTGAACTCGCAGCAATCCTCCTGCCTCAGCCTCCTGAGTGCTAGGATTACAGTTGTGTGCCACCACACCCAGCACTGGTTTCTTTGTTGAATCGTGAAAGAATGACAGGAGATGTCACACGTTAATGAGGATGATGGGAAATACTTATTCTGGGCAGGGGACTCATCTAGAGCCGCAGAAATCACCAAGTGCTTAAATCCTGCCTGTGTGACAAATGCCGCAGATAAGCCCACCCAGGGATATAAGACCCTCTCCACCGTGATGGTGACCACGGCTTTTGGGGGAGGGAGACCTCTTTGAGCCCTGTCATCAAGCAGGAAGAGGGAGGCTTTTACTCATTGATAACCATCACTGTGAACTCCTCCCCCGACACCCCCTTCCTTCAAGCCCTGGCCTGCTTACTGGAAGGCACGACCCTGTTTTCTACATCCTGAGAATGTCAGTGAGATTTCACCACTGGCTCAGGGCAGCACAGAGAAGGCTGGTGTCGAGGCCCTGGCATAACTCATGGCAGATTTGGGGAGGTTATGGTTGGGGTGGGGGTAGCAGCTGTAAATGTTACCACATTGTTTGGACCATCTTTTCCTTCATTTCATTTTTTGGTACCGGGGATTGAACTCAGGGCCTATGCTTGCAAGGCAAGCACTATAACCACTAAGTTAAATCCCTGGCCTCTCTCCTTCATTTCTTTATCCATTTATTGCATCCACATTGATTTGGATCATGCCTTGTGTGTGGGAGCTCCAGTCACAGGCAACAAAGGACACAAATGGAAACCATGGTGACTGAAACAGATGATAAAAGCCACCGCTTTCTGAACACTTACTTCAAAAGGCAACGTGTTGGTATGGCCAGGAGCATGGCTCCAGCCTGGAGACTTGGGTGTCTAGTCTGAGCTCTGCTCCTTAGCCCCTGGGACTCTGGGTAAGTTACCTAACTTCTCTGAGACTCCCTTTCCTCATCTCTGCTATGGGGCTGTTGGGATAAATGAGTCACTAGTGCATTTAAAGCCCAGGGAACAGCTTCTTTGCCTGGCAGCATGTTAAATAATTTATAGCTTTATCCCGGGGGGGGGCGGACAGCATCATGGTGGAGTCCCAAGATGGAACTTGGAAACTCACTGTGTGACCTTGAGCAAGTCACTTGACCTTCTCTGAACCTTAGTTTCCTAAGGGAAGCCCACAAAGTAAAAACTCCATGAACATGGGTAATTCTATTGTTGTTTTTCACTCTTCTCTCCTTGAGCAGTGGTTTTATGGATACTCAATAAATATTTCTTGAATATTTGAATGAATGTGTAAAGATCAGGACCAGTTACATAATTTGTAGGACTGAGTGCAAAATGAAAATTCAGAACCCTTGTTCTTTATTTTCAGCAGTATTAGGGATTGAACCCAGGGCTGAACACATGCCATGCAAGTGCTCTACCACTGAGCTATATAACTTCCCAGTCCTTATTTTATCTTGAGACAGGATGTCACTGAATTGCCCACATTATAGGAATGTGCCACTGTGCCCTGCAAAAGTCCTTGTTGTTCAAGTCATTAAGAATTTCAAGGCCTGGGAATGTAGCTCTGAGGTAGAGCATATGCCTTGCATGCAAATGAGCCTGCCAGTCATGGAGGCACGAACCACTGGATTGCAATACAACCTCAGGCCCTGGCAATGCCTCCCGACCCAGGCTCTTGCTCCCGTACCACCCGTTTTCCCATTTTCTGCCTCCACCTCTTCCTGCTTGCCTCAGTCCCACTGCCTCCTTGGACCTCCTGCACACCCACCAACCCCCTGCCCCAGCCTCTGCACTTGCTGAAGCCCCTGCTAGAAACCGCCTTTTCTGGGCTGCTTGGCATCCACCAAACACCAGTCCCACTGTCGCCTTCCTTGGCGTCCTTTCCAGAGCACTACCACGCTCACGTTCCATATTTCCTTTCCTGGGACTTCCTACCCAGAATTTTGATTCCCTTTCTTGTTGATTTACTTGTTCACTGGCTGACTCACTTCACTAGACCACACACGGGTAGACCTTGAGGGTCGGGGCCGTGATGAGGACTCTGTGCCTCTCAGCTCAAACATGTCTGCCACAGGGACTCAGTAAACAGCTGTGGAGAAATCAGTGGCTGTAAGACACGGGGAAATAATGCATGCTCTTTGAGCCTCAGTTTCCCTTTCTGCAAAATGGAATAAGTGCCTGCTGGAGGAGGATGAAAATAAGGCCGCCCTTTATCGAGAGGCCTCGTTGCATGCCAGGTACTGTACCAGCTACACAAAGCCTGGAATCTAAGCCACCACAGTGCCACACGCCTATATTTCCAACACCCTGGGAGGCTGAAGTAGGAGGATCACGAGTTTGGGCCCAGCATGGGCAACTTGGTGACTTAAGACCCTGTCTTACAAGGAAAAATAAGACAGGACTGGAGATGCAATTCAGTGCGAAGGCTCGGGGTTTGAACTTCGATCTCCAGTAATGCAAAATAAAATAAAAAATTAATTTTAAAAATTCTGCCTTCTAGAAATGCTTCGTTAATGGCAACTAGTCTTTGATTTACTTACCATTGCTACTACACTAAACTTACAGGTTAGAATCCCTGGTTGAGTGAGGGGCTGGTACCCTTGATGCCCAGATGTACCCCCACACCCAGAGGCTATCCCAAGGAAGGACGACAGCCCGGGGGCTGGAAGCAAAGGAGGCACTCTGAGGTCCTCAGCAAGCTTCCTTCTTGGTGGATTTCTCTGTGCTCCCATCTTGCCCCTCCCCCAGCCAGCCCCGCCCTTCCCGACCACATACCAAGAATAATCCCCACAGCCTGCGTGCCTTGAGTGTCACAGTTTCCTGCCTCTATGGTCACAGGCTACTCTGACCCTGAGGGATTTTCCAGCTCAGGGCAGTGCTGGCGGGACCCGAGGCCATGACACAGAAGAGGAGCCGTGATGTAGACCCAGAGCCAGGAAAACCCCACGCAGGTGCTGACAGAGAACCGGAGAGGGGCCCTGAGAAGGGCAGCCAGGTCCTTGCATCCATTTCCCCAGGCGCCCTAAGAGCTGGCCGTCAGGTGACTTGCTATCAGTCAAGGCCTCCTGGCTGACCAGGCCCACAACAAGATTTCCCACTGAGTGTCCGAGCAGTCCGTGGTGGGCTCCATCCCAGCAGATTCCAGTTCAGAGACCCACCCATTCCTTGGGCAGGTCCTGTTTTCTTACCATTTCTTCCTCGTTAGGCAGGCACCCGGAACTCTCATGTCCTGGTCTGGCCCTCAAAGCCCCACTGATAACCATCACAGACAGATGCTGTCCCTGGAGAGCTGTTTCTCTGCCCTGCTTTCTCTTCTCATTTCCACTCCTGATAGCTATCACCTTCTTCTAAACCTGTCAGGGGACCTGGTTTCTAGTCTTGTTCTGGCTCCGACTTGGAGAAATTTCTAGCCCTCCTCCAGCCTCAGTTGTCCCCTCTGTAAAATGAGGCCTCTAATGGTTCTTTTCAGCTCTGATGTTCTGGGATTCAAAGTACAGAGGTTTGGGCCAGGGATTTAGCTCAGTGGTTAGAGTGTTTGCCTCACAAGCATGAGGGCTTGAGTTCGATTCCCAGTACCAACAAAACAAAACAAAACAAAACAAAGTACAGAGTTTCGCCACACAGATTGTCACCAGAAAGGGTGTGGGACCGGCCAGGGCCATATCCCCAGGGATATAGTACACCTCCAGCCGTGGCTGCCTGTCCAGGATTTAAATGCTCCTCTCTGCCTTCCTAGTTGTGACCATAGCTAAGTTTCTGTTAATGAACAATGGACAACATGTTTGAAGAACTGAAAGTCACAATGCTGCCTACCATCCAGCAGACGCGTACTAAGAGGAAGCCATTGCTAGATGTGGTGGTGTAAGCCTGTAATCCCAGCTATTTGGAAGGCTGAGGCAGGAGGACCACAAGCTCTAGACCAGCATGGGACACTTAGTGAAACTGACTCAAAATATAAAAATGGGCTGGGTGTGGTGGTACATGCATGTAATCTCAGCACTGGGGAGGGTGAGGCAGGAGGACTGCTGAGAGTTCAAGGCCAGCCTGGGCTACATAGTGAGTTCAAGACTAGCCTGGAATGCATAGTGAGTCCATGGCCAGCCTGAACCATAAAGCAAGACCCTGTCTCACAAAAGAAAATGAAAAAAAGTGAGTAAGGCAGATTCTTCAATAAGTGCTACCACAACCTTCTGATTATTCCCCAGCATATAAGACCATTGTGTAGTTTTGACTGCAGAAGGTACTGGCTAAGGGTTATTAGAGGTAGACTTCAGGCCAGGCCCCTTGCCCTTAGAATCTATGGGGGCGTATATGGCCCAAGAGACACTTTCTCCTAATTCTCAAACATACGCCACACGGACTAGCCCAGACCGGGTGTCACCCATGTTGCCTTGTTCTAATCCACTCACCCCCTCCCACCAGCAACCAGTGTCATTTTAAGTACACAAGAATAACCTCATCACACACACACATGCATACACACACACACAAACACACATGCACACCCATGAATACTCTGTGACCTCTAACGTGGCCTTTGAGGTCCTCTGCAATGTTTTCCCTGCTCCGTCTCTATGGTCTCCACCATCTCCTTCCTGCTCACACTCCTCAGACTGCCCAGTCCACAGTGCAGCTTCACTTCCTTGAATGCGCCATGTTTCATGTGGTCTCTACACAAGCTACTTCTGCTGTCTGGAATAAGCCCTTTTCAGTCAGCTAACAACTGTTCAGATCCCAATTTAGACATGATTGTCTCCAAGAAGCCTTCTTCAAATCCTCGGCACCATTCCTTTACCTGCTCAGATCACATTCCTCCTTACACGTCTCGAAAGTGTATCTCAAAATTATAATTAAGTGGCTAATGATAGTAATAGCTTATTTTTGCCTTTCTTCCCCAGAAAATTAGCTCCTGGAGCATGGAGACTAGGGCTGTTACATGCTATGTATGCTAAATAAACTATCTACGCATCCATCCATCTGCTATATGCTATAATGCAATTGCATATACTTGGTGATTAGTAAGTAATTATTAGATAAATGAAATGACTGTAGCTCAATACCATAAAGACAAGTGGAGAGGTAATTCCACTTGTTTGAGGAAGAGCAGGTGCAGACAGGGGAGGCTAATAAGCAAGGGGGTCTCCCATCTCCAGGGAGTCTGGAGAAACAAGTTTAGCTCCCAGAGAAGCCTAGGGGCGGGCAGAGCTGTTCGCACTGAGCCTAGAGGGCCACTTCCTGACACTTGGTCATCATGTGGCAGTCAGAGATCTTGTCTTCCCCAAATTCCTGAGTGTCCCAGGATATGGGCAGCTGCTGTGCCTTTGCTGGGAACATTTCTAAGCAATTCCCGGAGTCTCCTGACTGGTTGAATGTGAACCACAGATGGTCCCAAATTCCGTCAAAAAACCACAGTGTGGCTTCAGGAGCCCTAACACACCATCTCCACTGCACTGGCAATTTGGGGGCAGATTGTTCTCTTGGAAGCAAAGAGAGTGGTTGTGGTGCAGGGAGGGCAGACCCAGGAGGTTGTAATGAATACCTTCTTGAGGCTGCCTTAAAGTGCTTTCAGCTGTGGGGTGGGGATAAGCACCATGGTCCCACGACAAGCCTTTTCTAACACCAGTTCATTTATCTGGAATTACAGTTGGCTGTATGTATCCATGACTTCTGTATCTGCAGATTCAGCCAATAGAGGTCAAAAATATTTTCTGGAAATGATTGTTTTGTTTTTTTTTTTTTTTTGAAAATGCATCTGTGCTAAACATGTACAGGCTTTTTTTTTTTCTTGTCATTATTCTCTAGACAATATAGTATAACAACTATTTACATAGCATTTACACTGTACTAGGTACTATATCATAAATCCTGTAAAGATTTAAAATACATGGGAGGATATAAGCAGGTTGCATGCAAACTCTACACCATCATATATAAAGGACTTGATGATCCATGGATTTTGGTATTTGTGAGGGTCCTGCAACCAGTGTTTCATGGACATGGAAGGCTGACTGTAATTACTCACCTCATTTTAAATTTAAATTACTGTTCTAAGTTGTCATGCCATTTTCAGACATGTTCAAGGTGAAAAGTATAATGAAACTCATACACAATAGCCAACTTCCAAAGTTATTAATTCATGGACAATCCTTCTTTATTTTTAGTCCCTCCTCTAAACCTGGATTAGTTTAAATCAAATTCCAGACAGTGTATGCTGTTATCTGTAATGTCTTGCTAGGTGATTCACTTTCCAAACACAAGTAATCCAGGTTCATTACAGGAAGGAAAATGTTATTAATTTAGAAAGGAAACTACATATAACCCACTTGTCTAGCACTGAGCGGAATGGAGTGCCTCTGGAAAAGGAGTCCCTCAGGTGGGGTGTGAATCTCTGCTCTGTCACTTGCAGGTAACCCTGAACCCCAGCTTCCTTGTGTGTTAAATGGACAAAAGCGGCATGTGTGCCTTTTACACAGTTGTTATGAGACTGGGAGGAGATTGTCACTCTTGGCTCCATCCCCAGCCCACAGCAAGTGCTCAGCACAGGTAGGGACATGTAGTACTGCCCAAGTAGCCTGCCTGATCCAAGGCATGTTGGACATGGAACTCTGCAGAAAGCCGCCGCTTCGCCAAGGCATCTGAGCCCAACTACTCAGGAAGGGAGGTGGCCCTGTGTGGGAGGGACACTTCTGCTTGCCCGGGGGAGGTCAGAATCTCTGAGCTGGGGTCATGTTAAAGTGCTTCCAGAGGCTAACCTCAGTGCTGGGGTATTTCTTGTTTGCTCTTTTGGTCCTGGAGATGGAACCCAGGGCCACGCGCATGCTAAGCACATGCTCTACCACTGAGCCACACGCCCAGACCCAGTGCTGGGTCACAGACTAATGCCCAGCACTGGGTCAAGGGGACTTTTGCCTTAGAGTCGCCACCCTTCCCTTGGAAGGAAGGGAAAAGGAAGGCCCGGCAGGTAGATGTGGTCTAACCCTCTCCGCTTTACAGATGGGAAAGCTGAGGTCTCACTCTTAAAACCTTTGGATCCCAGAGCTGCTGATGGCACAGCTAGCAGCAGAGGCCAGGGCTCAGCCTCAGTTTTCTCATCTATAAAACGGATTGGCTAAAACCGTCAGCAATAGCAGCTATCAGTAGAGGCTGCAGGCGCAGCAGGCAAGAAAGCCAGATGGCAGCTGGGACAATGAGTCAGTTAAGAAGGTAGCCTCTAAGAATCAGGGACGTGTATTTTTTCCCCTGAGACTTTCGAAAGCAAAACTTGCAGAGACCCCCTCCTTACAGACAGGCGGTCATAGCTGAGGTATCTGGTCAGATGCAAACAACTTCCCCCTCTGTTCTTGTTAACACTGATAAAAGGGCTTCCTTCCGCTTTCTTAGGACAGCTCTTCACCCCTTGCTGCTGGCCTGTGCAGCCACCGGTGCCACTCTTGTCACACTATCCTCCCACTGCCTCCACCCTCTCCCCGCCCTGCACTTGACCTTGCCCTAGACGTCTGTCCCTTCCTCAAGATTCTGGGGCCACCCGCCTCCCTCGCCTCACCTCAGCTAGTTCCTTCTCTTCTTTCTTGCCCCGATGGGTTCGTGTTTCACTTCTCCTCCAGGCGGGGCGGAGGCAGCAAGGGCGATACCCGCACCTCCTCTGGCAGCTGTGGTGGCTTTGGGGACCGAGGGTGTCCAGATCTGATTTTGTTACCAAGCAGCCTTCTCCACCTGCCGGCCCCAGTTCCTCCTTCTGCATACTCGGGGGAGTCACATCTGCCTCACGGTAGATACCAGCAATAATTGCTAATGCACATCAGGCATCTTCTGCTTGCTGGGAATGGTGTGAGATTTATCTCACTGAAGCCTCATGACAGCGCTAGTGTAGACACAGGAGGACAAGCCGGGAGAGAGGAAGTGGGTGAAGGACTTGAACCCAAGCATTCTGACCCTAGAACAGGAGCTCTGAACCACAGACCCACATCATCTTCCTAAAACAGTAGCATCTGTCCAGCACCCCGGGACTACCAGTAATACGTGCTGCAGGCTTTTTGGAAAGGGAAAGTGTCTTCTGTGTCTCTACCCCAACCACATTTGGAGTGACAACTACAGGCTGGGTGTCCCACCTGACTTTTTTTTTTTTTTCCAGTACTGGGGATTGAAAGTAGGGCTTATGCACTGAGCTATGTCCCCAGCCCTTTTAAAAACTGATTAATTAATTAACTTTTGAAACAAGGCCTTGCTAAATTGTCTGGTAGGCTCAAACTCACATTCCTCTTACCAGGGCCTCCCAGAATGTTGGGATTAGAGGTGTGCACCCCCATGCCCAGTTCATCTGGTCTACACAATACTTTTGAGCGGAGGGGTGCTGGAGATTGAACTCAGGGCCTTGTGCTTGCTAGGCAAGCGCTTTACAACTTGAGCTAAATCCCCAGCTCCCTACACAGTACTTTCAATGGCACACTCCCTTTGTACTAATGGGGGAGGTAGCAGCTCCGGGAGGTTAAGGACCTTGAGCAGGGTCACACAGCAGGGCCAGGGCAGTGGGAAAATAAGAATACATGCGGATTCATTTATAAGTTACTGGGCATCTATTGTACACCAGCGTGCATGTCAAATTCTGGGTGTGTAGTCAGGTTCGGTGACAGAGCACCTGTCCTCTCAGGACTTATAACTAAAGGGCGGTGGTAAGAGAGTTCACAGATGTGGTGACAGATCTTTAGAGCCAGGTTGAACCCACACCACAGGGCCGTTTACATTAAATCAGCAATGCTCAGTGGCCACCTGAACCAACTGCCAGGATGGATGAAGCCAGCCCAGCAACAGGGCAGAGGGAGTTAGACCCTGTGGCTACAGGTCAGTTGGAGCGAATCTGAGTAGCTTTTTATGCCTCTGGTGTCTTGCTTTCTCCGGATAGCACGAAGTAGATGCTGGATCGATGGGCAAGGAGAGGCCCCCCTGGGGCTGGCAGGGGGGCTGGGTGCGGCCCTGAGTCACCAGTGCCAGCCACGAGCCTTTGTCTGAACACTTCCCCTCCAGGGTGCAGGAACACCCATTGGAAAACCTAGGTGAAAAAGAGGGTGGGGCCCAGACTGGGATTTGAGGCTGGGCATCTGTGTGGTTCTCCCTCCCACAGTAGTGTGGCATGCATTCTTTCCATCAGAGCCACCCAGGTAGCTGCCTCAAGTTGCTGAAGTCTCATCTCAATTTTTAAACAAACTCTGTCACTTTCTTTCCCCCTCTCTCACTTCCGACTTTCTCCCCCTCCTGGCCACCGACACCTCCTGCTTCATTTCTCTTCTCTCTCCCCCTCATTCCTTCTCCCTTTCCCTCCACTTACTCTGAGGACGCACAGGAGGAGGAGGAGGATCACTTTTTTCCACTCTATTGCTTTTCTATTTGTAGATTAATAGAAAGTTACATTTTTCCTCCAAGAGTACTTTCCCCATTCAAAAGACATTCATTGCACGTACTTTAAACGTATGCATTGGAGGGATTACTCTTGTGAAACATAAACTCTAGTAATCCTTCCCTTGTTAAAGAGACATGCTATTAACCCTGGTGACCTGAGCGCCCTGGGCAGAGAAGCTGCATGCAGCCTGGGCTGGTGGTTCTCTTGCTTCGGGCCTGCCTGCTGGAGGATAGCCGGACACTGTCCAGCTAACTGTTCCAAGGGAGGGCAGAGACTGGGGAGGGGTGGGGGCGTCCTCCTCTGGATTCTGAATCTCCCAGCTTGAGGTCTTTGTCCCTTTGTCTGCACAGAAGTTCTCACCAAAAGTGCAGACAAGGTGCAGGGCCTCGCTTGATGGAATTTCTGCAAGCCAAGGCCCACGGGGAGCTACAGAAAACGTACACTGCTACCACAAAAGTGTTTAGTCATGGTTGGTGAGAATGCACTGTAGGGTGTTGGAAAAGGAAGACAGGCAAGAAGGAGGGGAGGAGTGAAAGAAAAGAACATGGGGAACAGAAACAGTGACAGAATTTCCCAAGACAGAAGACCTGAGACAGAGAGAAACAGAGAGATCCCAAGAGCAAGCACAACAGACAAGAGGGAGAGACAAAGGGGAACAGGTGGGAGAGACAGAGAGGGCAGGAGTAAGTATAATAGAAGCAAGACAGACAGAAAGGGAGTAAAAAGATACAAAGAGATCCCTTCTTGGACATTTGGCTAAGGTCCAGTATAAAGGTACAAAGAGGATGGGGAAAGAGGGAAGGAAGTAGATGTAACTATCAGAGAAAGATATGATCTTCATATGTACCAATTCGCCCAGAACAAATGTAAATATCATGCTTTGCTAATATATTCCAATAAGAAATTAAGCCAAAAAAAAGCAGAGAGAAAAAAGGCATAAAAGGATAAAAAGGAGAGATGAGAGAAAAGAAGAAAATAAGGAAATTTTTAAAAGAATTTAAACAGAGATTTTTAGAACAGGAAAGGACCTTCAGAGTGAGTTTTTGATTATGCCAACACTCATTCTCTACCCTCAGACTGCCTCGGTTTCCCACTTCTTAGCTACACAATTGAGACAGGTGGCTAACATGCCTGTGCCTCAGTTTCCTGATCTGCAAAATGCAGATGACAGTCCCTACCTTGCAGAACTCTTTAAAGGACTGTGTGAGGCTGGGGATTTAGCTCAATGGTTAGAGTGCTTGCCTAGCAAGTGCAAGGCCCTGAGTTCGATCCCCGGCATCAAAACCAACAACAACAACAACGACCAAAAAAAAAAAAAACCTAAAGGACTGTGTGAGTTGGTACATTGAGCAAGTGCCCAAGAACTGCTAGCTGTTGTGATTTACCATTTACCGAGCACCTATGTGACAGGAATTATGTAATGTGGAGCCCAGGGATGACCAGACCCTCTACCCTGTAGTTAGGGGTGTGTCTGCTCTAGTTTCCCTGGCTGCCCAGCTTATCTGTGGCTACTAATAACACCCTTACACTGTGGCACACACAGCTGGGATCCCCAGGCTGAGGCAAGAGGATTGAAAGTTTGAAGCCAGCCTGGGCAATTTAGTAAGACACTGTTTTAAAACAAAACAAAAAAAAGAGAGAGAAAAAACCTTTCACTTGAAAGGTGTTGTGATGTATAAGGTAGGCTTATATCATCTTTTTATATTTAAGGCAGACTATGAGTCACAGGGCTGGGTGAGGTTGGCCGAATACTAAGCACCTGTGTCCCCTGAAGGTGACACACCTACAGGTGTGGGTGGTGATAGTGGCTTGTATTAGCAAAATTTCTGATTTTCCAAGAAAAGCCAGAAATACATATTTTAGGTGAAATGGACTCAGTTCTTTAAAGAAACTTTACTTTCAGGATTCTTAAGAATAGGCTTTATTTTTAGAGAATTGCCCTATTTTCTAAGGTCAACGTACAATTTAAAAATTTTCTGCAGGGTGGTGGCACACACCTGTAATCCCAGCACTCAGGAGGCTAAAGCAGGAGGATCGCTGAGAGTTAGAGGCCAGCCTGGGCTACATAGTGAGCTCAAAGCCAGCCTGAATTACATAGTGAGACCATGTCACAAAAAACAAAAACAAACAAACAAGAAAAATTTCTAATTCCTCACTAGTACAGGTAAAGCACACCTGTGGTTTAGACCAGCACGTGGTCAGTTTCCAAACTCTAGACTAGAGGAAGTGACAATCTATTGAGAGGAGCTAGACAAGTAAACAGGCTGTTAGCACACAGGCGATAAGGGTGGTGACGAAGAGGGCCCAGGGTGAGTCAGGAGCCAGAGGAGGGGCAGTTACCTCAGCAGAGGTGGAAAATCAAGGAAGGCTTCCTGGAAGAGGGTTATAACTGAGCCGATTCCCCGGACAGGAGTAGGATCAAGTTCCAGAAATGACAATGATGGCAGGGAATTTTTGTCCTTGTTGCTTTCTGGGTGTCAGGCATGGTTGTCCACATCACCTCATTTAACCTGTTCAGGAACCTTGGAAATTAGGGGGCTTTTTTATTCTCATCTTTCCAGGAGATCGATACAAAGGGAGGGTAACTTGCCCAAGGGCACACAATAACCTGCTTTGTGATTTATCATACATGCTTTTTTTTTTCTTTTAGCACATATAATTTTAAGCATTATTCTAGAAAACTCTGGGAGAGCAGAATGGCATATCCAAATGTAAGGCAGCAAGGCACATTAACAAAACTGAAGGTGGCGCAGCGGGGTGCCTGGGATATATCTGCCCAGTGGGATAAGGAGCTGTAGCAAGGAACTGGAGTTCCCTCTGAGAGGCAAGAAGGTGGCAGGAGGGCTGGGAGTTTCTGCCCATGCCTGTAATTCCAGCACTCAGGAGGCTGAGGCAGGAGGCTTCCTGCAAGTTCAAGACCAGCCTGGAATACATAGCAAGACCCTGTCTCAAAAAACAAAACAAAATAAACAAAAAAAGAGAAAAGATAGTAGGAGGGATACTGGGCCATGCTAAGGAGCTTGGGCTTTATCTTTGAAACTAGAGAAAAGATATAAAGACCGGTCTGACCCCTGCTCCTCCCCACCCTAAATCATAAAGCTCAACTCTGGGGCCAAACCCAGGTCTCCTCCTTCACACCAGAACAGGCCCCGCCCCAGGGGATTGAAAGAAGGGAAGGGAGAAGGCTCTGAACAGTGGCTTCCGAGACTTTAGAATGAAGATTAAAGAGTCTCTGAACCAGAGGAATTAATCCGTCCGGATTCCGCTTCCTTGCACGCCCTGGGTGGACCCATGTTGTTCTTTTGGCCTCACCCTCTCCACCCACCGGCCTCTGGAGTAGGGAGTGGGCTGGGAGGTGACGCTCAGAAAGGCCAGGTCTGGGCTCCACTAGGGCAGCCGCTAAGAAGAGGCGGAGGATCAGATGGCCCGCGTCAGCCCTCCGGAGCGCCCCCCCCCGGGCGGTGAATACCGTGGCTGGAAACCAAGGCTGCCTGCCGAGCAGAAGCCTGGTGGGCGGTCTCCGCCCGAGATGAAAGCCCTGGCAGGGCCGGGCGGGCCGTGTGCAGAGGCCCAGCAAGGCTTTCAGAGACAGTTCCTATCTCTGCTCCCTGGATTCATGCCCGCCTGCTGATAGATTGATTAATGTGCGGTTACAAGGGCAATCAGTCAAAAGCCGTGCGTTTAGCTTTTGCTTTGTCCTAGCTTGATTTGGGGAGGCGTGGTCCCCTGTGCTCCGAGGCCCTTGGCTGGTGGGCCTGTGCTAATTTGCATGGATGAATTCAAACCACTTGGCAGGCTCGAGTGGCTGGAAGGAAAGACTCTCGGGGTTGTGCAGACCTCCTTTTCGCGCCAGGCCCTCCGCTAGCCGCCGGCAGACAGGGTCCCTGATCTCACAGGGCTTGGACAATGGCTGAGTAATAAAGTAAACAAAACAAATTCAGAATCAGTGGGGATGATTCGAGATGAGAATTTCTCAGCCTTAGCAGTCAGCAGAGACATTTTGGAAGGGGTAATTCTTAGCTCTCTGCGTTACAGGATGTTTAACAGCACCCCAGGTTTGTCCCCACTAGATGCTAGTAGCAACTCCAGGAATTATGATGAGCAAACTAAGTATGTCTCCGAACATTGCCACATATCCCCTGGGGCCCAAATCAACCCTCCCTGGTTGAGAACCACTGCTCTGGACCACAACTATTCACTAAAAATACAATGCAATCTCCTCAGGTAATTTGTGTGCACATTAAAGTTTTAGAAGCATTGGGCAAGGAAATCAGAGTGCCTGGGTGTTAAGCATCTTAGGGTGACTCAAATCTATGAAATAAAATAGTTCAGCGAATAGACATTGCATCTTCCCATTAAGTGACTTTTTTGAGCCTCTGTTTCTCCATCTATAAAGTGGGAGTTAGTCATATTCTTTCTTGAGGTTGGGATGGTACTTAGTAAGTATGATTTTCACCAAGCCCTCTTTTCTCACCGGCTACAATACCCTCTATATTTCACAAAAGCCTTCTCAAAATCTGATGTTCTTAATATTTATGACCTAGGTTGGAAAGGGGGTGAGTAAGAGATAGATTTTGCCACCAGGGATGCTGTCCCAAGAGGGGAGACCCCGACTGCAGTGTCCCCTTGGCGGGGGAAGCACACAAAGCTGCAGAGGGGCAGGATAAGCACCTCCAGCAAACAGGCCACATGGTATGTGCAGAATGCCGGACACACTCTCACACGCATTCAGTGAGTGGCCAGGGGACACTGTGCGTGCCGTGGTGGCTCCGTCACCTATGTGGACTTCCTGTTCCCAAGGCCAGAACTTTCTAGAAAAATAGTTTTAAGAAACTAGAGGTTCACTGTTTTCCAAGTTCCCCTCAGCAAGACTAGTTGTAGGTTTTGCCCCACATCTGCCCTGGAGGGCCCACCCCCCACTCCTGCCAGGATCTAGTTAAAGCCTGGCTCTCGCCTCAGAATCCTCCAGATTTCTAGTTACAACACGTTCAGAATGGAAGGCACTTATCTCCAAACCCCATGGCTTAGCCTAGTCTCACTTCCTTTGCCTTTCATCAGGCTCCTGGGTGGGGCCCCAGCCAGGCAGGAGGTAGGAGGGAAGGGGAAGCAGGGGTCAGGCCAAAACTGGTGAGAGGATGCCACCCCGCCTCCCTCACCACCAATTGCCTGGCCTGTCACACTGGGGACTCGGGTTACACTGGCTGATAAAACTGGAGTAGGGATCAGGGAGCGCTATGCATGCAGTTAGGATGGAAAGAATCCCAGGGGCCTTAGTTTCCTTTTCCCAGGAGTTAGGACATGGTCTTGGACAGGCCAAAGTGCTGGATTAGGATCATGGCTAAGGGTTCCCCGGAGGGCGACATCCACATTTATAAGTGTGAGGTTTTCTAAATGAGTAAGACCACTGGGGATGTGGCTCAGTGGTACGAACACTTGCCTAATCTGTGAGAGCCCCTGGGTGCCATCCACGGCACTGCAAATAAGAACAATAACAATAAAATAATAGGACAACAGTGTGTACCCTGCTCCAGATGGTGACTCAGAAACATCTTAGACCAATGAAATACTTTAAAAACAGGAGAAAGAAAGAGAAAGAAATGGAGGGAGGGATTAAAAAATGGTCGAGTAAACACCAGCAGTGAAAGACAGCCTGTCAGGACCTGGAATTGAGACATGTAGGAAACAACAATTTGGAGGAGAAAAAAAGAAATAGATGTCCAGGAATCAGGCAGGAGCCGACAGGAAAACTGGAAACTACAGAGAAGCTGGAGAAATGAAATATAATGCAGAAAAGAAAGAAGTCTGGAATGATAATCCTGACTCCTGGGGAAGGGCACGTATCTCCACTAACACAAGTAGCCCCAGAGAAGGTCAGCATCTCCGAAGAGAAACAAAGAACCAGGCCTGCAGTGCCAGCCCCAAGAAAAGCCCCTGGTTACCATAAACTGCAAAACAGGATGGAGTTTTACTCTGAAAGTGACTCTTTCTGCATGGCAGTCTAGAGAAGACAGTCTACCCTGTCTAGAAATCCAGTGCTTAACTGGGTATGGTGTCATACTCCTGTAATCCCAGCAATTAGGAGGCTGAGGCAGGAGGATTGCTGTGAGTTCAAGGACAGCCTGAACTACATAGTAAGATGCCATCTCAAAAAAAACCAAACCAATTTGGGATTTAGCTCAGTGGTTAGAGGGCTTGCCTAGGAAGCACAAGGCCCTGATCTCTAGCACCCAAAAAAAAAAAAAAAAAATCCAAACCAAAAACAAAACAAAATAAAACAAAACCAGTGCAGCAATCACCGTATTTGAGAGGGTATAATCAGGAGCCATTTTGGGAAGGGTTTGATCAAGACTGAACTACAGAACAACTACACTTCAGGGTTTATAGGGTTGCCTACCACAGTGACTTGGCGGGAGACAGCTATAAGAGAGAGTTGTGGCGTGTGCACAGGCTAGACCTAGTCTCCCTGTAAAGTTTAAGCTTAGACTCGGGAGGACATGAGGATCCTGCCCTCTGTGGTGAGAAAGCAAGACAGTTGTGCGTGGCTTTCAGATGAGGCTGGGTCTGAAAGTGCCTCCCCTCTGCCTACATCCAACAGGAAACTGTGGTCTGTTTGCTTTCCCCATCTGCCCACAGGATCAGGGATATATCTGGGCTTGGATGGTTGCCACGCCCTGGGGTGTGTGGACAGAGGGACTCCTGGCAGGGGGAGGGGCACCTCACGAATCCACAGGCCTTAGAGATAGCCTGCGCTGGGGTTGACAGAGGAACGGGAAAACTAGGAGCAGCTGGAGTGAATACAGCCCTGGGGTGGACACCACTGACGAACCACACCCCGCAGGAAAGGCGTAACAGGATTCAGCATTCACACACAATGACACGAGTGTGGAAACAGAACAGGTCTTGTAATGACTGAATATCCCTCTCCCAGTGCCTCCAAATTGAAATTCCTGGTGGATTCCTATACTGCAGACCCTGGAAAGAAACCCATTCCAAAAAAAAAGAGGAATTTTTTGGACTGACTTTTCTTTTCTTCCTCTTTTTCTTGTTTTGTTTTGTTTTTTTGAGACAGGGTCTTGCTAGGTAGTTCAAGTGGCCTTGAATTCACTATGTAGCCCAGGCAGGCCTTGAATACATGGTGATCCTCCTGCCTCAGCCTCTGGAGTGCTGGGATTACACAAATGTAGCACCACACCTGGCTGGACTCACTTTTCTTTTTCTTCATTGGCATTCTGGAGTTCAGGATTTTTTCTCCTGTTTTTCTTACTTTTTCTTTCTTTTTCTCTTTATTTTGCTCTCTGTTTTTTTCTTTATCTTATTGTTCTTTTATTTTTGTCTGATTCTATTAATTAGAATTTTACTTTTGCTCCTTAATCGGATCTTGGCCTCGCTTTTGTCTCCTCCTTCTCACCTTCCTTTTTTGTATTTTTTCAAAGTTTACTTCTTTTATTTTCCCCTTCTTAACTCCCTCCTTTTTTACTAGTATTAACGATTAAGCTTCATTAATACTTGATGAAGTAGTATCTTGGCTCACAAACCTGATTCTTTTCATGATTCTGGTAGCAAACTGAGTTAGATGAGAACTGAATCAAATTCAATAGTTAGGTTCAATGTTCACCTTCTGGGGAAATTTGATTCAACTTTTTTTTTTTTTTTTTTTTTTTTTGGTGCTGGGGATCAAACTCAGGGCCTTGTGCTTGTGAGGCACACACTCTAACCACTGAGCTAAATCCCCAGCCCTCGATTCTTGTCCAGTTTGGTTTGGGACAAGAATCGTGGAGATAATTGAGGTCCTGAACTGAGTGGAGGTATAGTTGGTGCGTTTAGTAGATATTTACTTTATGTGATATATCTTTGTGTCTATATTATAATTACATATTTTTTCTATTATTCAGCGTAGTACTGTGTTAGCTGATATTGGTTCTTATATGACAATATCCAGTTTGTCTTTGACTATATTATTGTTGCTGATTTTGTTGCTCTTTCTAGGGTGGCATAGTTGTTACCACTAACAACTTATTTTTACAGTATGCCAGTATCTGGTTTGTCTTTGTGTCATGAGTAATACTGCAGCTCATTTCTAGAGAACTGGATGGTGGGCCAACTATACCATACCTTCTGCTCCCTAAATTAATGGAAGTGATTAGACCTTGGAATAGAGGTGAAGGCCTACAGTTAGCCGCACTCGAAGTGCATCACTAGAAATCAGACACTAACTAAAGAGATCTCCATACTAGCAACAAAGTCTTTCAACTATAATTGACCTGCAACCCTCAGTGCATGTTTGTGTGTGTGCACACATAGACACACACACACAAACCCACTAGACACGTGAGAAGATGAGGCAACAAAATGCCTCCAAAAACTCCTACCTCCTCCAATACTAATCCATGGGCCACTGATGGGGAGACAATCAAAAACCAAATAGCTATCACTTTGTATAGTGATAAAAGGTGCGACAAAAAACAAGATCAGTAAGATGTTCAACAACCTTGAAGGTGAAATAACTAAATAGATAACGGACTTAATAAGTAAAATGATTACTGAGTTTACAGAAGACACTAAAAAAAATCTAGCTGAGCGATACAAAACACAAATAATTTAGCAAAGAATTGGAGTCCATACAAAGGCACCAAACAAAAACCCAGGAGATAAAATTTCTAATGAAATTTGGAGCAGCAGACGTGACCAATGTGAGGATGGAGTGTCAGAACCAGAAGCAGGGCTGATACAGGTGACTGTATACATGGAGACACCTTAAAAACAAGAGAACATGGAAGATGGATCCAATAGTTGCTAGATGATGCAAAGAAGACTAAACTAAGATTAATTGGAATTAGTGAAAAATCGGAAGAGAGCAAGAATGGCATTTTTTAAAAAAACTGCTTACAGAAATAATAGCAGAAAACTTTTCAAGGATGGGGGGAGAATTTAACATATAGGTAAGTGAGGCATATAGAACCTCAAATAGCTAAGATCAGAAAATAACATATCTAGGGTTGGGGATTTAGCTCAGTGGTAGAGCACTTGCCTAGCAAGCACAAGGCTCTGAGTTTGATCCCCAGCACCTCCTCCCCGCATAAAAAGAACAAATCCATGATGCATCATAGTCAAAATCCCAGAAGTCCAACACAAGGACAGAATCTTAAAAGCCGTTAGAGAAAGCAACAAATCACTTACAAAAACAAACCCATTAGAATTACAGGAGACTTCTCAACACAAACCTTAAAGGTCAGGAGAGCTTGAAGGTAAGTGTTTCAAACCCCAAAAGAAAACAACTTCCAACCCAGATTAATATATCCTGCAAAACTATTTTTCAAAATTGATGGGTAAATAATGTATTTACATAACAAAGAATACCTTAAGAAATTCATGACCACCAACTGGGATCCAAAAATTCTCAAAGATATCCTAGGAAGAGACAGTGAAGCCAACACTGCCAAAAAATCTAATGGAATGAATACACCAGGCAGGGTGAGCAGTTAAGTACAAGGGAATAAAAAAAGAAATCAGAAACAGGGAAAAAAAATGCAATGATAGGAATTAAGTCAACAGCTTTCAGCAATAATTCTTAATGTGAATGGTCTCAATGCTCCAATCAAAAGACAAAAATTGGCAGATTGAATCAAAACCCAAAACTCAACCTTACGCTGTATATAAGAAACACATTTAACCAAAAAAGAAATTCATAGACTAAAACTCAAAAGACGGAAAACAATACTCCATGCAACAGGAGGCTAAAACCAAACAGGAACAGACATCCTATCTTCAGACAGCACTGGACTTCAAGCCAAAATTGATCAGAACATGCAAAGAAGGTCATTAGTTATTGGTTAAGAGAACAATTCAACAGGGAGAAGTAACAATTATAAATGTATATGCACCAAACACTACTACCAACTTTGTAAAACAAATACTACTGTATATGAAAGATCAGACAAACCTCAACACAATTATAGTGAGAATCTCAATACCCTACTACTACAAATGCACAGATCATCTAGGCAAAAAAAAAAAAAATCAGAGTTAAATCACACCTTCGAACAAATTGATTTAATAATATCTGTGGAGTATTGGACTCAACAGCAGAGTACACATTTTTATCAGCAGTACATGGTACTTTCTCCAAAAGAGACCACATACTAGCCAATAAAGCTTGCTTATTATATATAAAAAACTGAAATTACTGAGCATGGTGGTACACACCTGTAATCTCAGCACTCAGGAGGCTGAGGCAGGAGGATCACCATGAGTTAGAGACCACCCTGGACTACATAGCAAGACCCTGTCTCAAAAGAAAAAAAAAAAGAAATTATCCCATGTAAATTATATTATTGGATCATAGTGCCACAAAACTAGAAATCAGGGGGCTAGGGATTTAGCTAAGTGGTTAGAGTGCTTGCCTTGCAAGCACAAGGCTCTGAACTCAATCCTCAGCACCAAATAAAAAAAGAAAGAAAGAAACTAGAAATCAATGGCAAAAGAAATTATGCAGTGGGTCACAGAAGAAATCAAGGAAGAAATCAGACAGTTCCTAGAATCAGTGATAATGCTAATACAACATACCAGGACCTACGGGACACAATGAAAGCAGTCCTAAGAGGGAAATTTAGAATTCTAAGTGGCTACATCAGAAGAACAAAGCAAACCCTAATAAATAACCCAGTGATGTACCTCAAGCTCCTACTAGAAAAACAACAGCAATCCAAATCTAGAGCTATTGCCAGGAAAGACATTATAAACATTAGAACAGAAATTAAAGACATTAAGACCAAAAAATATGAAGAATCAATAAATCAGAGAGCTGGTTCTTCAAAAGAATAAACAAGATAGACAAACTCTTGCCCAGTCTTAGCAGAAAAGGGAAAGAAAACAATGTAATTAGAAATGAAAAAGGTGAGCCAGGTATGGTGGTACACACCTATAATCCTAGCATTTGAGAGGCTGAGGCAGGAGGATCACCGTAATTTCAAGGCCGGGTTGGGCTACACAGTGAGTTTAGGACAACCTGAAAAACATAGTGAGATTCTGTCTCAAAACAAGTATAAAAACAAAAAAGTGAAATCACAACAGACACCACCAAAATCCAGAAGATTCTTAGTAACTACTTTGAAAATCCGTATTCCCATAAATTGGAGAATCCAGAAGAAATGGGTAGATTCCTAGATACATATGAGTTACCAAAACTGAAAGAAGATATAAAAGCCCTGAATAAACCAATGAAATTGAAGCAGTAATAAAAATCCTACCTACTGAGAAAAGCACAGGACCCAGTAGATTCACTGTTAAGGCCAATATTCCTCAAACGCTTCAGTGAAATTGAAACAGAAGGAGTACTCCCAAAGTCATTCCTGGAAGGTAGCATTGCCCTGATTCCAAAGCCACACAAGCATACAACCAAGAAAGAGAACTATATAGGCTGATCTCTTTAATGAACATAGTTGCAAAGATCTTCAGTAAGATACTGGCAAATAGAATGCAACAAATCATTAAAAAGATCATGTATCATAAACATGTAGACTTCATCCCAGGGATGCAAGGATGGTTTAACATACGGAAATCAATAATTGTAATATAGTACGTAAACAGAAGCAAGGAGAGAAAGCACATGATTATCTCAATAGATGCAGAAAAGGCCTTTGACAAAAATCCAAAATCCATTCATGAAAAAACCCTGAAGAAAATAGGTAAAAAAGGACATTACCGCAATCTGATATAAGCCAATTATGACAAATTTACTGCCAACATTATATTAAATGTGGGAAACTGAAAGCTTTCTCTCTAAAATCAAGGATATCCATGACCACTACTCCTGTTCAATGTACTCCTCAAAACTTTAGCCAGAGAGATCAGGCAAGTGAAGAAAATAAAAAGGATATTTATAGGAAGGAAGAAGTCAAGCTATTTTTATTTGCAGAGGACAAAATCCTGTATATAGAAGATCCAAAAAATTCCACCAAAAGACTCCTAGAATAAATAAACAAGTTCAACAAGGAAGCAGAATACAAAATCAATACACAAAAATCAATAGTGTTCCTATACACCAATAATGAAATCACCAAGGAAGAAATTAGGATAACAATACCATTCACACTAGCACCACAAAAAATTAAATACTTAGGAATTAATCTAATAAAGGGAGTGAAAGACCTCTATAACAAAAATTATTGTATTCTGAAAAGGAAATTGAAGAGGACATTAGCAAATGGAAAGATGTTCCCTGTCCCTAGATAGACAGAATGAAGATTGTCAAAATGTCCATATTTCCAAAACTGATCACATAAATATATACATATGTGTGTGTATGTGCATGTGCGTAATCTAAACATAAATATGTATAAAATCTCAATATATACATAATCTAAATCTAAATATATATATAATCTCAATGTATACAATCTAAATCTAAATACATATATATATATATTTATATATAATATCTCAACAGCATTCCTCACAGAACTAGAGGAAACAATTCTAAAATTCATATGGAAGCAGAAGGGACCTACAAGAGCAAAGGCAATCCTGGGTGAAAAGAGCAGAGTACGAGGCATCAAAATCGCAGATTTCAAGTTATATAACAAAGTTACAGTAAAAAAACTCAGCATGGTACTGACACAAAAACAGACATGTGCATCAGTGGAACAGAATAGAGGATGCAGAAACCAGTTCTGGCACATTCAGCCATCTGATCTTGAACAGAACCAGAATATATACTGGAGGAAAGATGGCCTCTTTAGCAAATGATGCCAGGGAAACTGGCTATCCACATGCCAAAGGTTGAATCTAGACCCATATCACTCACCATGTACTAATGTAAAATCAAAATGGATCAAGGATGTAAATATTAAAACAGAAACATTTAATCTGCTGGATGATAACATAGGTAAAACTCTTGAACACATAGGCACAGGGAAGGACTTTCTGAACAGAGCCCCAGTTACACAAAAAATAGCATCAAGAATCAACAAATGGATGTATCAAATCAAAACCTTCTGCATAGCAAAGGAAACAACCAACAGAGTGAAGAGACAACCTACAGGAAAGGAAAGAAATCTTTGCCAACTACTCAGAGGACTGATATTTAGCATATGTAAATAACTAAAAAAAAATTAGACCTTCCAAAATAAAAGACCCACTCAAAAAACTGGGCCACTGACAGGAGGTTGAGGCAGGAGGATCACCACAAGTTCAATACCAGCGTGGGCTATGTAGTGAGTTCAAGTCTAGCCTGAACTGTGTGTTGAGAGCCTGTCTCAAAAAACAGCAAAAAAAAAAAAAAAAAAAAAAAGTTCAACTTCTCTGATGTTCAGAGAAATGCCAATTAAAAGAACACTGAGATTCCATCTTACTCTGGAGAGAATGGCTACCATCAGAAAATCAAATAAGAAATGCTAGCGATAAAAAAAAAAAAAAGGAATCTTCTACATTGTTTCTGGGAATGTAAACTAGTACAACCACTAAGGAAATCAGCATGGAGTTTTCTCAAAAAACTAAAAACAGAAATTCCACTTGAGCCAGCTATTCCCCATCTAGGTATCCTCCCGAGAGAGCTAAAGACATCATATTACAGTGATACAGGTACAACAATATTTGTAGCAGCACAACTCATGATAGCTAAACCTTGGAAGCAGCCTATATACCCATCAATAGATAATGGATAAAGAAAAAAAATATGGCATTTATATACAGTGGAGTACCACTGTGCCCTAAATATGGATAAATTTGAGTCATTTGTAGGAAAATGGATGCACCTTGAGACTATAATATCAACTATCAGACATACAAGCTTAAATATTGCATGGTTTCTCTTAGATATGAAACCTAAAGTATAAATAGACTAAAGAGCAAATTAAAAGATAGATAATAGGATATAGGGAGATAGATCTTTTGCAAATGGGCAGGGGACCAAGAGATGGAGAGAAGCAGGAGGGAGGGAAGAGAAAGGGAAGTAAAAAGACTTAAATTGTATTATATACATATACCAACTCTTGATGATGAATATAATTCTCATGTGCTGAAAAAAATACTAATAAAAATAAAAATTAAGAAAAAGGGACAGAAGGAAGGAAAAGGGAGGGAGGTAAGGAAGAGAGAGGGAATAGGAAAGGAAAAACCTTAAACTTTGTGAAGTATTCACAAAGAGAAAGGAAAGAGAAAGGAGGTAAGCACAGAACAGTAGGACAGAGAAAGTAAACTTGATTTTGTGCACACCTAACATGGTGGGCGTTTTGCTGCTTGCTTTCCCCCGTGGTGCTGACTACTGAAAGCAGGCCCTGCAGTATGTGAGGCAAGTCCTCTAGCACTGCATCGTACCCCTTGCTGTGCATTTTATGGTTATTTCCCCCTTTCCTCCTCTTCTTCCTCCACCTCCTCTTCTCTTATTCTTATACCCACTCTGCAGGTGATAAAATAAGGCCTAGAGAGGTTGGAGTGCTCCTTACTAGTTTATTCTGGATCATTTATTCTGTCTGGCTTTCAGCTTTCTGGCTTGTAAGATGAAGACAATGATAACTACTTTGCAGGGCTGGGTCGAACATGTGCTCAGCAGGTGCTAGACCCTGGGTTTGATCCCCAGCACCAGAAAAGAAAGAAAGAAAACAAAATAAAAAACAAAACTACTTTGCAGAGCTGAGGAGTAAAAGATCTAATATATGTACCACTAGTGCATTCCTTGCGTCCAAACCACAGTGGTTCTTAGCACTATTGCTTTTAAGTGAGTTGCCTGGGGCCACACAGCTAGTGAGGAGCCAGAGTTTCGACTCGGGAGTCCAAAGTGCACTTGTCTTGCCACACCAAGCTGACTCACTAGACAGTCACAAAGCAGGAAGGTGGCACATGAACTACAAACCCTCTCTCCCACAGGCACACATTTACACACAGGAAGTGACACCTATTGTTTTTGTCTACTTAGCAACCATTCCCTTTTATTCTGAGAACAGCATCTATCTTAGTCTGTGAGGTTTAGATAGACTTGACACCCTCCTAGGCCTAGTGGTGAATATGTGACTTAAATCAGGCCAGATTTAATCCTGATATTTTTGTTGAGAAGAAAGTTTTTTTTCTCATGTGGTTATTAAAAGGGTAGAATGTAAGCCTAGAGCTCCTGGGAAGATTCTTTGCTGCTTTGTGGTCCCTGAAAGCAGAGTTGAGAGATAAAGAACAGCAGACCTCTAACATTATCGCTTGATCACCTGGATACAGGCATGCCTGAAGCCAGCCATCAGCTAGATATTTCCCCCTTTAGCTGATTGGAATCTAGTTTTTGTCTTGCAGGAGTCCTCACTTACTAATCATGGCTTGTCTGACAATAAGGCTCATGTACCATAAATAATACCAGACTGACTCAACAATACAAAGACTAAAGAAGAAAAAAGCACAACAAATACAACAAATACCTTCTCTTTTTCACTTTCTTTCATCTTACTTATATGAAACAATATGAAGGTGCTAACAATTGCTGGATGAGTGTGCAAACGTGTCAAAGAACAGTCCCGTCTCCTTACTGCCCATTAATGACCTAGCTACATGCATAAACTTCATGAGACTATGTCAGTGTCATGGTGTTCACACAAAATCTGTGTCAATTCCACAAAAAAAAAAAAATCAAACTCCAATTCAGATGCTCCATTAAGAAAACCAGAATTGGGCTGGGCATGGTGGCATATGCCTGTAAATCCAGCACTTGGGAGGGTGAGGCAGGAGGATCACTGAGAGTTTGAAGCCAACCTGGACCACACAGTGAGTTCAAGGCCAGCCTGAACTACATAGCAAGACCCTGACTCAAAAAAAAAAAAAAAAATCCACCCAACCAACCAACCAAACAAAACCAGAGTTGGTGAAACTTAAGAATGTGTGTGTGTGTGTGCACGTGCACACACGCGCACGCGCACACTTTCAGTAATGAGAATTGAACACAGGGCACTCTACCATTGAGCTACATCACCAGCCCTTTTTATTTTAATTTATTGTTTTGAGACAGGTTCTTGCTAATTTGCCCAGGCTGGCCTCAAACTTGTGATCCTCCTGTCTCACCCTCCTAAGTAGCTGGGACTACTGGTATGTGCCACTGCGCCCATCTGGGAAAATAAATGTTATAATTCATAGTTTTGGATTGTTCTTATTGTTGAACTCCTTTAAAGTCATAATTATTCAATAAATATTTACGGTCCCCTTCCATGTGTGAGAGTCTCCTGAGTTTTCCCCTGATAATCAAGATAAGAAGAATCAGCCCATCATTTCCTACATGCTCAGCATTCCTACAGAGAGAAAACACTCCTCTGCTCCCCCTTCCCCAGGAGCAATGTCTTCTGTCTCCTTCAAGACCGTGACTTGGCAGTTCAGGTCTCCCTCCAAGTTGGCTTTGGTTGCCCAGGAACCCATCTGTTGGGGGTGTTGACCACTGAGTCATAAAGAGGAATGTCTCCCACAGAACCTCACACCAGAGAAGCCAGACTTCCAGCTAAGCCGGCTGTGACCGGGCCGCCCTGTGAGAAGCCGGGAGGGCTGCTCCACGCAGACGGTCACCCCATGATGACCTCACCTGCCAAACCAGTGACTCACCTCCCAGTTCTCTCTCCACCAGCCAAATCTTGCTCCTGTGAAATACCTGAGGGGAATACCAGCCTCCTGTGCTTCATGAAAACATACAATTGGGAGCTATTTTTAAAAGCATGATGATTTCTTTCAAGTGGCGACAGCAACCCGGGCAACATCAAGAAACGGGTGTTGGGTGAAGGGTATGAGAAATCTCCTTTTACAAGAGAGCTGAATAAGATGGGGATGGCGAAGGTGATTTGCTTTCTCCTTCCTTGAATTATTTTCATCAAGCTGAAATACACGCAAAAGTTACCATTTTACCTATTGATTTGTGCACAACTCAGTGGCATTCAGTACACTCACTACGTTGTACAACCACCACCACTATCTGTTTCTAGAGCTTATTTATCATTGCAAACAGAAATTTTATACACTTCAAACAAAACTTCCTAATGCTCCCTTCCCCAGCCCCTGGTAGCCTTTACACTACTCCTTTTCCTACACATTTATCTGTTTTAAGTATCTCACGTGAATGGAATCATACCTGCTCCCCAGTCAGGACTGACTTTTTCACTTAGCCTCCTGTCTTAAAGATTCATCTAGACTGTAGCCTGTCTCTAGGGTCTCAGGCTGGCCTTGAACTCATTACATAGCTAAGGCTGGCCTCACGCTTGCAGCGATCCTCCTGCCTCCTGCTGCTTCTTTCCTCCTCAAGACTAATACCCCGTTGTTGTTTTGTTTTGTTTTGTTTTGGTTTTTGTTTTTTGTTTTTTTTTTGGTGCTGGGGATCGAACTCGGGTCCTTGTGCTTACAAGGCAACCACTCTAACCACTGAGCTACATCCCCAGCCCACTAATACCCCATTGTAGGCACACATTCCGTGTTGTTTGTCCACTCACGTATTGTGTTCTTTCCACTTGTTGGCTATCGTGGGTGTTTTAATTTTGAGTCCTTAAAGACCATTTGTGTTCTTCAGCAGTGAGAAAGTCTTCTCCATAAAGACTCTGGGAGCTCTCTGTAAACTGGGTCTAAAATGGCAAACTCTGCCGGGTGTGGAGGCGCACGCCTGTAATCACAGCACTTGGGAGGCAGAGGCAGGAGGATTGCTGCAAGTTCGAGGCCAGCCCTGGCAACGTAGTGAGCTCAAGGCCAGCCTGAACTACATAGCGAGACCCTGTCTCAAATAAAATAAAATAAAATAAAATAAAATAAAATAAAATAGCAAACTCTGACTACACCCCTGGAGCACTGTGAAGATGAATTCAGATGCTGGGTAGGAAAGTGCTTTCTAACTCTAAACCCCACAAAACGTTCTTGCCTGTTGGTACTATTTGCTTAGGTTTTTCCCCACAGAGAAAAAAGGACACCAGGGCCAGCTTCTTTTAAAATTATAATGTATTTTGAAGGAAATGGTCCAAATGAATGAGGTTCTCCTGGGTATCTGTACGTACCATGCTGTGTTTGCCCTCTGCAGAGCAGAATGCCGTGCATCACGTGCTGCCCACGGGCCAGGGCACTGTTCCACTAATTACAGGCATCACTCTCACTGTCTTTACCTGCAGATTGAGGACCCAAGTAACAGAACCAACTTCACAGAGTCCTCATGAGTACTTAGTGAGATAATAATTGTGGAGGATTTTTGGTACAATGTCTGGCACACAGGGACATTCAACGATGTTAGCTGCCTTTAGATTTCCTTCCTTCCTTCCTCCCTCCTTCCCTCTCTTCTTGTCTCCTTCCCTCCCCTCTTCCCTCTCTCTTTCCTTCCTTCCTTCGTCTTTCTACTGCCAAGGATCAAATCCAGGGCCTCATGCATGCTAGGCAAGTGCTGTCCCACTGAGACCTGCCCAACCCCTTATTATCATACATTTCTTATTAAGTATTATTTTTATTCTAATTTTCTTAAACTACTAAAACATAAATAAAGATTAAATACACGGTCTCGGTACAGTAAAAAAAAAAAAAAGCAACGATTTCAGAGAAAAAGAGCCAAGTCTACCATGTTAATTGACATTTTAAGAGTGCCTGGGGGTGGTAAAAGAGCACCAGTTTCAGGCTCAGATCTGATTCTGCTTCCTTGGAGGTCTCACATTAACTGCACTGTCCTCTAAATCCCCAGCCTTCTCTGTAACACGGGACATCACCTACCTCATAGGTCATGGTGAAGACTAGATGAGTTTACGCCTGTGCGACCTCACAAGTGTTCCCTACACACTTGCTGCCACCATTATTACAGTCCCCCCACTTTGCCTGGCACATTGTGGGTGCGCAATAAATGCTTGTCAAAGTGAATTACCATAAACATTGCTCCACTGAGCACGCATGAGGCCAACGAATCTTAAAAGATTCACAAGAAATCGCTCCGTGGGGAGGGGTAGGAAAAACAGCAAACCAGAGAGTAGAAAGCCACTCGCGCCAGCCGCGGACTCTCAGGGCTGTCCTGTGGGCGGGGATGCTCTCGGAGGTGGTTCTAAGGCCCCGGATCGAGAGCTTTGGAATCTCGATGATCGCGTGCAACGTGGAAAGCGGCCCACGGGCCGAATCCAGCACCCGGGGCCAGCTCCCGGTACGACCCGCGGGACAAGCCCGGAGTCCCTCCCCGGCCGGTGAGCCTCGCCGGGGCTGCCAGGATGCTGTGGTCTCCATGACAACAGACCGTGCGAAAGAGGAGATGCAGCGAAGTGGTGTCATCCTGCAAAACCAAAACCCCCCGCCCACGCGCGGCGGGCCGCAGGAAGTGGAATTCTTCTGGGAAAGCGGCTGACGTCGCCGGCGGCGGGCCGGCCGGGTCCCTGCCCGGGCAGCGCTGATGCAAGCGCGGCGCGGGGAGGCGGCTGTCCCCGGGGAGCTGGGGGCGCCGCCGCGCCTGCTGCCTTCCGGCCGCCCCGCCCGGTCCTCCCTGCGAGGAGCGGGCGACTCCGCGGCGGTTCCCCACGAAAGGCTCGGGGCGTGTGGCGCGCGCGCGTGTGTGCGCGCGTGTGTGCGCGTGTGTGCGCGCGTGTGTGTGCATGCGTGCGTGTGTGCGTGGGTGTGGAGGGGCCTTTGCCCAAACCAGCCTTCCTCTCCTCTGCTCTTCCGGGCCTGGGACTCGAATCTGAGCCTCCCACCTTGGCCGCGCGTGGGCCGCGATACCTGGTGTCAGCCGGTGCCCAGTAAACCGCCCGCATCACGAGGGAACCGTGTGTCTGGCTGCTCAGCCGGCGAACGGCCTTTGGGGAGGAAGGCATCCAGTCTGGGCTGGTCTCCATCGCCTCCTGCTGGGAAAATAAGAAAATTGCTCTAAATTCCTGCTGGGCTCCCGGAGATTTGGGGAGGAAGAGTGGGACGAGGCCGGGCGGGAATGGTAGAAACCACTGTCCTCATAAAACAGATAGGGAAACTGAGGCTCGAGAGGACAGGAAGTTTATCCGTAGTCCCACAGCTACTCTCGGACCAAGTGTGGTCAGAATTTACACTGACGACCCTCGCCGGGCCACAATTTTGGAAGCGAGCAGCCCAGTAGTTGACTGCTTATCCCTGGGGTCCACCTTTACTTAAGGCCTCTCTCTGAGGCCTCTATGACCAGCGGGGATAAGTATGAGCTGGGACCCTGTTTCAGCGGCCCTGCGAAGCCAAGACTATTTTCAAACAATATTAAGAGGATATTTGCTTTTTTCATTCTTTCTCCTCCAAGAATGTACATTGGAATTTTTAAAAGATCACATGACATGTGTTGCTGCAATAGCCTGAATACAGAGGCAGGTATGGGAATCCAGCCCTCTCCTACTAAAGAAAGAGATTTACAAACTGGGCGTGGTGGCACATGCCTGTAATCCCATCACTTAGGAGGTTGAGGGAGGAGGGTCGCCACGAATTCAAAGCCAGTTTGAGCTACATAGTGAGTTCGAAGTCAACCTGAACTACATAGTGAGACCCTGTCTCAAAAAAAGGGGGAGTGTTGGGGATTTAGTTCAGTGGTAGAGCTCTTGCCCCCCCCAAAAGAAAGAGATTTACAAAAATGTAAAATGATGCCATGCTTCTCATTCATGAGTTCTGTTTTAGAAACCAGAGCTATTTTCATATAGTACATGTTAATATGTAATGAGTTTATTATTTTTAAATGAATTACACACACAGAATATATATATATATATTTTTGACACAGGGTCTCGCTGTGTAGTTCAGACTGGCCTTGAGCTCACTATGTAGCCCAGGCTGGCCTCAAACTTGTGGTGATCCTCCGGTCTCAGCCTCTCAATTGCTGGGATTGCAGGTGTGTGTGGAATTACAGATATTTTTAAATTAATAGTTTTAATTTCTAATATGGTAAATACTGATAGGTATAACCTGCCTCAACAAAGGTTATTAAGGGTTCACAATAAATTTTAAAAGTGTAAAATAATCCTGAGCTAAAAATTGGTGGAAAAAAGTGTAAAATGAGACCTCAGAGCAAAAGACTTTAGAATAGCTGCTCTGTGCAGAGTAACCTCCTCCCAGTCGCTGTCATGTCACTCTCTTTTACTTATTTCACACACTTTTAACTAAATAAATTATTTTGTTTTGTTCTGAACGTGCTTACAAATCAATTGGGGATCTTGTTAAAATGCAGATTTGGATTTAGTAGGCCGGAAGTGGGGCCAAATCTCTTTTTTTGGAGGGGGAGATACTAGGGATTGAACCTAGGGAACACTGAGCTATATCCCCGGTCCTTTCAATTCGTTGTGTATTTTTATTTTGAGACAGGGTCTCCTGGTTTCCCAGGCTGTCCTAGAAAAGCCTTCTGAGTTGCTGTGATTACAAGTACACACCATCATGTCCAGCCAAAACTCTGAATTTCTAACAAGTTGCCAAGCAAGGCTGGTGCTGATGGTACTGGTCTGGGATCCCCGTTTTGGAAACTATAGCTCTAGACTTTGGTCTGTCCCGGTGATGGACTTGCTTGGGACTTTTCAGGCAAAATCACGTCAGGTGGCTGTTCAACGTCAGCCATTAGAAAGACCGTGTACAAATCAAGAGCAGCTCCTCTCTGCTTGGGTCTAAGACTGCTGGAAGAAACTGAGGGTCAGCCAATTCACAGACTGGGGCGGTAGGAAAATGATGACGGGGCATCAAGGAACTTGGAGCTACACTGCTGAAAGCGATTCATAAGTATTAAGCTTATTTAGTTACATGCTAGAATCAACTGGACTCATCCTCAGATATCAATGCACAGAGTAGAGAGTTAAATGGTGAGAATTTCAGTTGTGATGAACAAACCTTCACAGGGGGTGGGGCAGGGGATTTCTAAATATGCCATGTAACATTTTTGTAGTGGGGTGGAAAATATATTTAAAACCAAACTACTTGTGTAACTGCTTCTGCTATCTAAATTGGGGTGCTAGTATATTTACATCAGTGGAAAAATGAATCTCTACACTGGGTCTTTCCCCTTACAGGAGAGAAGGAAGAAGATTGACACTGTGAGACCTCTGCCAGTTGAGTTCTCCCGCCAGAGGGGGGATTACAAACCCAAATGCCTCCAGGAGTCAGGCAAGTCCAGAGAGCCTGGTGGATTCTGGTGAAGAGACGCCCTCTTGCCTGACAGAAGGAGGCATCAGTCACCTTTAACTTGTTGCCGCCATATTGATTGAGCAGGACCTCATGTTGTACAATTTTCTCTCCTCCTCTTCTTCTACCCCTTCCTCATCCTCTCCCCCCACCTCCTTCTTGCAGTACTGGGTATGGAACCCAAAACCTTCACACTGATCTGTATCTCCAGCCCTTTTTATTGTTTTATTTTGAGCTGAGTCTTACTAAGTCACTAAATTACCCAGGTTAAGCACAAATTTGTAGCCTCCCAGTGTGCTGGCATTAAAGGCATACGCCACCACACTTTACCAATCTTCCTGTTTTTTGAGAGAAATCTGAAACCAGCATTACACTTGAAATGTATTCATTTTTTTAATGTCAGAAAGAAAATCAAATTACACGTGCGTGCACACACGCATGTGCACGCGCATGCACATTTTGTGCCAACCCAAGCAAAGCAAACATTCCCAGCTCTGAAATTAAAGGGGTAGAAATGGGACTAGATGCATCCTGCTTTGTTTTTCAGTACTGGGAATTGAACCCAGAACCTCCTCATTGAGCTATGTCTTTAGCCGTTTTTATTTTATTTTATTTTATTTTTAATTTTGAGACAGGGTCTCTCTAAGTCATTAGTTGCCCAGGCTGAGATCCAACTTGTGATCCTCCTGCCTCAGCTTCCCAGAGTACTAGGATTACACATGTGTGCCACTATGCCTGGTCAGACAGCCCTTTCTTTAGTCAACCACTGTGTATTCTCCAAGGCAGATGGTCCCTGAGGAGTGGGTAGGATGGTGAAGGAAGGGGTTTGAGTGTTTCTGTAGGAAAAGAACCGCCCAAAGTGAGGAGTCAGAGAAATTGAGAAAAGTGAAGGTGAGAGAAGAGAGTCAAGGAATGTGGAAGGAGGCTCAGCCTGAAGAAGAAAGGGGTAGGAAATCAGCTGAGAATTTTATATGTGTTCAGGGGCAGGGCAGAGGGGTAGACACTGGACCTCTCCAGTGAGGGAGTCTTTGGAGCAGCTGGGAGGGGAAAGAGGGAAGGAGGCCATGCTCCACCTCCTCAGCATTGCTGCTGAGCAGACTGAAGTTAGCAGTCACCTGAGGTGACATGCAATGGAGAGCAAATGATGAGAAGGGGCCTGAGCCTGCTGGGTGACAGGCCACAGAGTCCCCGGAACTACCAGGAAAACCCAGACTTGCTGAGAAGGCAGTAGAGCCACCAGCCATAGTGCGTGTCTCCAGGAGCAGAGACCTTGGTGAAAGAGAGACGAGCAGCGGTACAGGGCAGGACCTCCCTAGCACGGGCAGGCCCCAAGCATCCCTGGACCTCAGTGTGCTTTTTAGACAGGTAACAACAACGTCTGTACAGTCCTTGCTGCCGAGTTCCTGGGAGGCACCTTTGAGGTACTATTTGAGAAACACTTTGTAAAGAGAAGAAAACCAGGGAAATGAGAGGTTGATAGTAAATATCAGTTAACAGTAAATACTACATTCAAATGGCCTGAACTACAACACAAGTACAATAAAGACTGTAAGTGAAGCTAGTTGAGATCGCCTGTGCCTGTAGTCCAAATTACTCAGGAGACTGAGGCTGGAAGATTGTTTGAGTCCTGAATACGAGACTGGCCTGGACCACATAGCAAGACCCCGTGGTAACAAGTTCTAACTGGGCACTTACTATATAGAGCTGGTGCTGCATGAAGCGTTTGTCGTGCATTTTCTGGCTGAAATATTGTAAAATGACCGACTATTATTATCCATGTTATAGAGACAAGAAAATGGAGTTTTAGAGAGATAAAGTCATGGGCGCACTGCCACTTAGCTAGGAACTTGTAGAACCAGGTCTACATGACTACTAGTCTTAACCGCTTTCTGTCGTTTTCTTCTTTTTTGTTTGATTTGCATACGGGGGATCAAACCCAGGGATGTTCTACCTCTAAGCTACAGCCCTAGCCCCCTTTTTAAAATTAATTTTGCCACAAGGTCTTGGTAAATTGCCTGGGCCGACCTTGAGCTTGCCATCCTCTTGCCTCAGCCTCCTGAGTTGCTGGGATTACAGGCATGCGCCACCACGCCCAGCTAGGTGTCATGTTATTCTGATAATTATTCATAACATTATGCTGGCCAGTACGTCGGACACTGTTACTCATGTGTGCTCTTTTTAAAATCATGATATGTTAATATATAGCAGTAGTGCTTATTCACTGGGATTTTTAAAATATCATTTTGGTACGTTATTTAACAAATCTGAAATGAATACTATGTGCCGTGTTCCATAATACATATTAGGAACATGTATGTCTGTGAACAAGCGACATGAGACCTTCTGTCCCCACCAACTCCAAGGTAACGTTAGAGAAATAGCATTAAACAATTACAATATCAGGTGTCCAAAGGGGACTACTGGGCACTGCCTCTGACTGAGGACTAAAAACTGAAGGGGAGATGGTGAAGGGCAAGAGAGTGGCCCAGAGAGGGGCGATAAACGCCAGTGAGAGCCTTGAGCAAGCTGGTGCAGGAGGCGGTGGGGGAAAATGAAAGTAACACCTGGTGGTCCAAGGTGGGGTGGGGCGCAGTTCGTGGTGAAAAATGACACTGAGATGGGAGTCAGGAAACAGATCACACAAAGCCGGCAAGTCATGTTAGGACATGTAAATATAAAAAATAAAGTGTTGGGACTGGAGATTTAGCTCAGTGGTAGAATACTTGCCCAGCAAGCACAAGGCCCTCCGTTTGATCTCCAGCAACAACCCCCCAAAAAACAGTTAAAAAAAAGTATTACCATATTAAAGTAGATTACTATTTTATTGATCTTAATATCCATTACTTATTTTATATGCATATATGAAATAATGTCTGTACACATACATATGTATCTATGTGTACATATATATAACTTTTTCTTGAAAACTAAGCGTGACATACTCGGAGAGGCTGAGGCAGGAGAATTGAAAGTTCAAGCTCAAGTTGGGCATCTTAGTGACTAAGCAAGACCCAGTCTCAAAATAAAAAAAAAAATAAAAATAAAAAAAGAGCTCAGAAATGTAGCTCAGGGTGAAGGCCCTGGGTTCAGTTCCCCCTACCACAAAACAAAAACAAAACTAAGTAAGAATCATGGATAAGGCTGCCTTTTAAGCTTTGTTGCCCTATGAGCGACACACAACAAACGACCAGCATTTAAAATATACAATTTAATGAGTTTCGACAATCGTATACACCCGGAAAGCCATCACCATGACCAAGGTGAAAAATCTCATCACTTCCCAAGCTTTGGCCTTTGTGAGGTCTCCTTCCTGGTCCTCTCTGTTCCCTGACAACCACTGATCTTTTCACTGTCACCTCTTCTAGAATTTTGTAAATTGAAGGTGTCATGTAGATGAAAGCACATAGTCTGTACTCATTTATCTGCCTTCTTTCATTCAGCATGATTGTGAGACCCATTTTTCTTGTACGTATCAGAGATATATGAAGATAGTTGGGCTCTAGGTCAGATTGCCAGGGTTCAAATGTCAGCCACACTATTTATGAACGGGTGACTTTGAGCAGGAAACGTCAATATATTATCCAGTTTCTCCAGGCCTCAGTGACCATGTCATTCAACGTGGAATCACAGTAGTCCCTGCTTGGTAGGTAGGCTGTGAGGATTGAATGAAATGTGTGTGCCTGGGTATACAATTGCTTGATAAAACTTATCAAGAATATTATTCCCGGGGGTGTGGTTCAGTGTTACAGTGTGTGCCTAGTATGTACAAGACCCCAGGTTCACTCCCTAGTGCCAAGAAAAGAACACCATTGCTGTTAGTTCTGTAACCTGGAACATTTCAGGAAAACACTGGACACAGCTGTGGAACATCGATGGGACCCTAAGACTAATCAGTAGAGAGTAGAGGCCAAGTTCCCTTCTGGTAATATTGCAGGCTCCAACGTGCCAATGCTGGTTCTTTCACCTCTTTGTTCTCCAGATTTAGGCACAGTGGCACCCAGAAAGTGGGGTTTGGGTTGATAAAGAGCTAAAAGAAACTCTCCAGGCAAGAGAAAAAGGAAGCTAGAAAACCGCAGTCAGTTCGGTCATGCAGTCATGCCTTATCCTTCCAACCCCAGGGACCCACATCTTTCTTGCTTGCTCACTCGAATACCAAATTCAGTTGTCTCTAGCATGCAACAACTGTGTTATGTTCTAAAAGGAACTTTTAGCTTGAAGGAGGAGGATCACCAGTTTAAGGCTATCCTGGGCTACATAGCGAGACCTAGTCTCAAGAGAACCAAAATACCCAGCACTCAAGTGGCTGAGGCAGGAGGATTAGACAATTTAGTGACTGTGAGACCCTGCCCTAAAATAAATAATAAGAAGGGCTGAGAATATACTGTATCTCAGTGGGAAGCCCCTGGTTCAATCCTCAGTATTGCAAAAAAGAAAAAAATATATATATATTTAAGATGTCAAGGCAGACTTTATTCAAGCGAGGCCAGGGTGATAGATAAGGGGACCACTGCAGCCAGGTCTTGTGAGAGGAAGTTGGTGTGAACAGCCCTGGGCACAGTATCTGGCATAGGGGAAATGCCACACATAGGAAGTAATGGGCTTGCTGTAAACTTCACATGTGTTTTATAAATACTTTCTCTACTTTGTAGCCTGCTGTCTTGTCTTTATGCTTGTCTTTAAATCGCACCTTGAGCAGTAGGCTGCTTATTTTTAGGCATCTCACCAGCTGGACATGAGGTCGCATGAGGAACAATCAGAAAGAACTGAGGATGCAAAAGCCGGTAACTAAGCGGGACATGAAAATTGTTTTCAGCAATGGCTGCCGCAGGAAAGGTGTATTTCATTAGCTCTGTTTACCACCAGATGACTAGGCTCAGGGGTGAGTGTTACCAGGATGCAGATGAGGAACTATCTTGCCCTCAGAGAAATCTGAATGGAAGTGGACAGCTGCAGGCCTAGTCAGCTGCCGTGCTGGATGTGTTCAAGCTGAGGCCAGGTGAGCAGGTGTCACAGATGCAGTCAAGGTGATTTCTTACGTTGAAAGTCAGACTAGACTGCTAGCTCTGAGGGGATGCTGGGGAGGTGGCTGCCAGGGCTCCGGGTCTCTGGACTCTTATGGCTGCGAACAGCTGCTTTTTTCTGTTTTAGCTATTTGAGTTCCTAAAAATTGGTAAAAGAAGATTCTGCCATTTTAAAAAGTATTTTTGTATGTTTATTTTTGTACTACTGGGGGTTGAAGCCCTGGGCCTTCATACTGAGCTACGTCCCAAGCCCTTTTTAAATTTTTATTTTGACACAGTCTCACTGAGTCATTAAATTGTCCAGGCTGAGCTTGAACTTGCTATCCTCTTGCCTCAGCCTCCCTGAGGGCTGGAATTACAAGCACATTCCACCACGCTAAGCTGTTATTTTTTTTTAGGCTACTGGCCTCTATAACCTTTCGCGACCTTTTGGAATGTTGGGGCTGTAAGCAGATGATTCGGAATTGCCTGTGACCTTGAGTGTTTGTCGGAACTCTTTCTGGCTATAAGTGTTAAAACGCCTCTTAACTTGTTTAAGACAAGAAGGGGACTTGGTAACTGAGGAGCCCGAAGTGCCGTTGAGGTACTTCATAGAACTGTGACAAGAACAGGGACGAGCAACACCTTAGGCTGTAGACGATGCACCTGTGGGCAGCCTGAGCTCCCCGTTCATCGGACTCTCCGCTCTGCTTTTCCCCAGTTCCCCTGCTTAGCACCCTATGGTGCACATGGCAGCCACTAGCCCCACCTACAGGAAAGGCAGACTTCTTGGTCTTGGCAGCTGGGAGTCCACAGCAATCCCGGGCAAGGTTGGTAACTGGCCCACCCTGGATAGGGGACGGTATGGAGTAATGTGCGTGGCCAGGCCTGGCTTAGACCCTCCTCATCACAGCAAGTTTACTAAAGAGGCTCTCTGGGTAAACAAAATGCAGCCGCTAATTCTAACTTGGAAGATTAAACAAATGCATCCAGGAACACTTCACCAATATCTTCAGCTTGGTTACAGAGAAGGGAGTTCCAAAGAAATGAGTGCCCATTTACTGAGCACCGGTTTTAGGTCAAACCCACTACATATATTACCTATGTAAATTGTGCTAACAGTGATCTGGGGTGGTTTTTTATTTTTATTTTACAAATAAGAAATGGAGGCCTAGAGATGTCCATTAACTTTCCCAAGACCACACATCTAGACATGGAGAACAGAGATTTGGCTCATGGCATCTTTCTAGGCCTGCATTTTGAGCTCTTTCTCATTCCTGACAATGTAGAAGATGGGGGAGTGGCTGAAGGGATTCAGACACAGAATGGAACAATATTCCTCAAATGACAAAATGCAAATTCTGGGGCTGGCAATAAAGAACACTGGACAGGGAGACCCTCTTGTCTGAATTTGAGGCCCAGTTCTGTCTCTGCTACTGACCTGGTCTAAGCTGAAAGAATCTTTTAGAAAAGTACAGATCCAGCTGTGTTGCTCCTCTGCTGGAAACATTTCAGCATCCCCAGGAGAATGTCCAGACCTTTCACCAAGGCCAACAAGTACCTGTATATCTGCCCTGCTCTGTGGCTGTTCTCTGGAGCTCTGTCCCCGTGAATGCACCACTTTCTTACAGGCATCTGGCTTCTTTATGAATGCAGTTGCCTCTGTCTGAATGTAATGTGCTCTTCCCCATTTTGTGCCAGGATTGGATTTACTCGTTCCTACCACTTGTGACTCCCACCATCGTCCGTGAAGCCTTCCCCAGCTGCCAGTAGATCAGATCCCTCGGCAAACTCCCTGAAGTCACCCAAGCTATTCTTTAAAGCATTTCTCCCAGTGGAAATGAATGATGGTTTTGGTTTGGGGGCGGTTTCCGCCTCATTCATCTGTATCTAAAAAACCAGCAGAATGCTTGGGACAGAGTGAAAGCGCAATCGGTGTTTACCGAAAGCCTTGACAGAGGTCTGAGCACCCACTCTCCCAGGCATATATGTCTTTCTGTGTGGGCACCAGCTTCCACGTGAAGCACCTGGGTACAGAGGGAGCTAGAGTCCGTGGGTGGGATTCGGGCAAGTCACAGAGGCTGCTGCATTTTATTTGAAGCCTGCGGAAGAAAAGGCTAGCTGGGTCCATCTGGTCTGCTAACAGGTGGACTCAAAAATGAAGAGGAGAAGTTCATTTAAAATCAGCCCTGCCTGCAAAAACCCCCTCACACTCCTTCCCTGAAGAAGGCTGTCACTTGGTTCCTTTCTCTGGCTCAGACATATGCTTCAATCCCGCGCTACCAAGTGCAGCTGGTATTCAGAGTTTTCTGCCACGTGAGGAGGGCTGCGGGCAGCCTGAAACAAGAGCAGAAAGAAGAATTCGCTGTTGCCCTCTGGAGACTTTGCGCACCGTGCCCCTGCCCTAAGTCTGCACCACAGAGCCTCAAAGCAGAGCAGTGGCTCTGGCTGTGCTGCCGAGGGAACAGAATTTAATGGAGCTTTGGCTGGGATAAAGAGTTAACTAGATCTGCTGTGTGTAGGCGTCTGTCTTGACTTGGGTGTTTCGACTCTGGGGCTGAACTGAGTTCAAATCCTGACTCTGCCCCGTACTAGCTATGTAATTTTCTGCAAATCACTGAACTTCTTTGGGCCTTGGTTTCTTCCTCTGTAAAATGGGGATAGTAAAAACACCTACTTTTTTAGTATTATAGTGCTAATTAAATGAGTTAGTTTGTATGAAGTTCTTAAAATTGTTTCTGCCCATACTAAGGATGTTACTATTGTTTTTAGTATCATGTTATGAAAAATCTTCTCTATGCCTCACCTGGCATTAGGCAATTGGACTAGTAGTTCTCAAAGGGTTGTTTGCAGACTGCCTGCATCAGAATTGGTTGGGCCAGTGGTGATGTTCAAATACCTAAGAAGAGGCAGGGACATGCATTAGTCAGAACTGACAGCAGGTGCAATATGCAGCAGGGTAGGGGCATCATATGCCGGCTCTTAGCCCTGTGATTTTTGAACCATGACAGATCTGGGCAAGATCAGAGTAGCTGGGGTCATCAGGTGTAGTTGCAGGACCGCTCCGAGACTTAGCTTCCTTATTCAGAAAAAGAGACAATAATAGTATCATCTAAAATGTAAGGCGATGAACCACAGCGCAAGAATACGTTAGTACCTCTCACTATTGCTGTTTTTGTTTTATTATTTTTAATAATTTAGTTTCCTTTAATGCAGTAAATAATTGCTGAGCTCTCTACCAGGCATAGTCTTAGATGCTGGGGTTTCCAAGAAGAATGAGAATTGCCCTGCACTTTAGAAAGCAATTGATGTGAATGAATGATAGTAAAATGTGCTAGGTGGAGTAGTGGTGGTCTCTTTATACTGCTGCTGCCCCAGGTGGTTAGTCCAGGAGATGAAGTACCTAGTTCAGGGGTTAGGAAACAGGACAGGTGACAGTGGAGGATTGGGAATCTGTGGAAGAAGATTGGAAGCACTTTGAATGAAGATGCAGCCATGCAAAAAGATGTTCCTTATGGGGGAAAGCCAGAGTTCAGGGTGGATAGAAGGTAGAACTCATAGTATAGGGGCAGGTGAATGGTGGGTTATGAAGGATTGTTTATTTCTCATCGATAAATGATGCTTATGAAAAGCCACCAGATCTATCCTGTACTGTGGTACCACAGTTGTGAGAAAACTAAAAGCAACATAAATGCCCCATGTGAACATTTGGACAAGGGACTTGGTGTTCACCTTTATCAGGGAATAAAATGCATGGTTTAAAAATAAAATGATAGGGGTTGGGGATTTAGCTCAAGTGGTAGAGCACTTGCTTAGCAAGTGCAAGGCCCTGAGTTTGATCCCCAGCACCCCCAAGACAAATAAATAAATAAATAAAATGATAGAGCTGGCCATGGTGACACACACCTGAAATTCCAGCATTCTCAGAGACTGAGGCAGGAAGACTGCAAATCTGAGCCCAGTAGGAGCAACTTAGTGAAACCCTGTCTCAAAATAAAACTATATTAGAAAAAGGGTTAAAGATGTAGCTCAGTATGAAGGCCCTAGATTCAATCTCCAGTATAAAAAAACCAAGATATATTGCATGAAAACATCTTGTGTGTGTGTGTGTGTGTGTGTGTGTGTGTGTGTGTGTGTGTGGTGTTGGGGATCCAACCCAGAGCCTAATTTTACTGCGGAGCTACATTCTAGCCTCATTGAGATTTTTTTTTTTCAGGACTGGAGATTGAACTCAGGACCTCACACATGTTAGGCAAGAGCTCTATCCCTGAGCTATATGCCCATTCCTTTTTTTTTTTTTTTTTTTTTGGTGCCAGGGATCGAACTCAGGCCCTTGTGCTTGCAAGGCAAGCACTCTAATCACTGAGCTAAATCCCCAGCCCCCCATTCCTTTTTATTTTATTTTGAGACAGAGTCTTGCTAAGTTGCCTAGGCTAGGCTCAAACTTGTGATCCTCTTGCCTCAACCTCCCCAGTAGCTGGGGAGTGTGCATGGGCACCTGGGGCATGAGATTTTTGAACAAAGAGAGAAAGGCACAAAAATGGGGGGGGTACGTGTGTTAAAGTATGTTATGTGTATGTGCAAATCTATCAAAATGAAACCCTTCAATATGTATAGCCAATATACACTAATAAAAAAGTGGAAAGTAAAGGTACAAAAGAATATGATCCTATTTTTAACACTGAAATAACAAAGGACTCCCTTAATTCAGTCCCAGCACCACTATGGTACTATGTGATTTTGTACAAATCCCATACTTTTGCTGTGTCTCAGTCTTCCCAACTAATGAGCATAATGAAAGTCACTTCTTCACTGGGTTATTGAAAAGACAAAGAAAATAATCTATATAAAGCATTGAGCCTAATGCTGGACATGAGTGAAACACTCAAAAAATGATGGATATTATTATTACATGTGCACAGGAAAAAAGTCTAGGCCAGTGTACATCAGAATAGTCGTAACAGCTCTTGCTGCCTTGCCTTAGTTACTTTTATCATTGCCGAGACAAAATACCTTACACCCAAAGTTAAAGGAGGAAAGATTTTTTTTCAGGTCACAGTTTGTAGAGGTCTCAGTCCATAATCAGCTAGCTCCAAGGCAGCATGGTAGGCAGAGGGTTATGTAGAGGAGAAACAGTTTATGGCAGACAGAAGGCAGCAAAAGCAGCAAGCAGCAGAGACAACAGCAGGCCCCTTTCTGTCCCTTATATTCTATCCAGGCTACATACCCTTAGGGTGGGCCTTCCCAGTTTCCACACCTGGAAGTATACCAAACCAATCAGTGAACTAATTTAATAATCACAAACTCTTGATCCCATCATCACACATTCACATCACACATTCTAGATCCATGCATTACACACTTAATCCCAGCATCACACATTATAGATCCATTCACCTCTGGGGACATCTAGACACAAGTCATGACATGGGTGATTTCATTAGAAATGATTAGAATGATTTGGTTTTTGCATGCTTGTATTTTTTAATTGTCACAGTGAACATAAATTATGTATATATAAAGAAGAGAGAAAATGAGCCTTGATTGCTGCCTCACTCCTAGCTGAGCCTGGCATATGGTACATGCTTAGGGAATATTTCTAGAATAACTGGATGAACACTTGTATGATCAGGTCATACAATTTAAGAGGTTTATTCACATCAAAATGCAGCTCTTTAATTTACCAAGGATTACCACATTTGAAGTTTTAAAGATAAATGGTTCCCTAAATTCTTTCAGTATTGTTTCATGAATCACTCATTGAAAACTGATACCTTCAACTTATAAGCTATTTTTAAATTCAGGATTGAAATATTAAAATAAGGCTCTAAATTATTATCAGTTGCAATACTGAGGACTCTTAGATAGAAATGGCAGGTACTCAAATGCGACTGGTTTAAACAAAGATTTGGAGGACTGACTTGCCTTTTGAGGGGCCCACATAATTTCATCATGTTTCTCTCTTTCTATACAATAAATGATGCCTACCACCACCCCCAAGCTTGCAGTCTGAGAGAGATATTTTCAATGGCTCTGGCAAAAATCCCAGGGAAGCTCTGATTTGGTTAAGCGCGGGTCATGTGGCAGAGGTCAAAGGCAGTGGGTTGAGCATATTAGTGAGGAATGGGGTAAAGGATGGAGCCCAAAGAAAACATCGCTGATCAGACCAGAAAACAAATGGTTGCTATGCATAAACAACCAGGTCTCTTGTTCCCAAGGAAGATTCTTTTGTAAGGTTCTCTGAATTCACTGGGGAATGATGCAGTACAAAATACAAGAAGTTATGATTTTGCTGGCAGATCTGCACTGTCATTCAGATTTCAATTTTCCTGGATTAGAAGGCAGAAAAAATAGAAGATAAATATTAAAATGCCTCATTATTAGACAGTAAGCTTTTGCATCATAGAGAAAATGTAGTTTTTAGTTTCCGTTCGGCCACTTGCAGGTGTCTTTACTCCTCAGCTAACTCGTTGGTAAAATTAAAGAGTTGGCTTTGATGATTTACGACATCTTTTTTTGCTATGATTCTGGACGTGACTATATAAAAACAAATTATGTCTGAATCCCAAAGCAACTGTCATTTCCACAGGCCTGTAATTTCCTAAATGAAACTGACCTTCAAGGAGTAATTCACAGAATGAATTCTTAGGATGTGAAGAACATTATTTAGCTCTTTTTTTTTTCTTTTGATTTTTGGTTTTTTGAGACAGAATCTCACTGTATAGTCCAGGCTGGCCTTGAACTCGCTATGTAGCCCCGCTGGCTACATATCACCATCAAATCATGGCGATTCTCCTGCCTCAGCCTCCCGAGTGCTAGGATTACAGATGTGCACCACCACGCCCAGCTATTTAGTTCTTTAGAAATAGCTATCATTCACTTATTTATTACTTATTTCATTTGGCCTTCACAACGTTTTTTAAGTCCTGGGGATTGAACCTGGGACTTCACACATGCTGGACAGGCACTTGACTACTGCACTACATCCCCAACCCCTTTTAAATTTTTCCTATTGATAAAGGTCTTGCTAAGTTATCCAGGATGGCCTGGAATTTGAGATCCTCCTGCCTTAGCCTCCTGAAAGCTGAGATGACAAGCATGCCATACAACACCTGGTGAATTCTCTCTAGAGCTTCCAGAGGCTCTGGGACACTTAACTGTCAACTTTGTAGAAACCGATTTTATCCTAAGGAGACCAGTTTGGACTTTGGACTTCCAAAACTATAAGGTAATAAATTAATGTTTCAAGTCACCAAATTCATGGCAATTTGTTGGAGCAGCAATGGAAAACTGTACAGGTAAAATAAATACTCTAAACCTGTTGCTAAGAAGAGCACACCCATAGAAATTTTATATAACCTGCCCAAGCTGAAATAGCTACTAAATGGTGAAGTTGAAAGGTGAATTTGAACATATTTGGCTTTATAGCCTGTGCTTTTAAACTTCACGTTGTATATGTTGAGTGTCGTGCATACGGCACAGTGCTGGGGCTGTTCAGGGTACAAGGAAGCTAAGAACCTAGTCGCTAAACTGGGCACGGTAGTGCACACCTGTAATCTGAGCACTCTGGGAGGTTGAAGTAGAGGGATCGTAAGTTCAAGCCAACCCTAGGCAAATTAAGGATTTATCAGGACCCTGTCTCAAAATAAAAATTTAAAAAAAACTGGAACTTAAAAAAAAGGCTGGGGATATACCTCAGTGCAAAGATCCTGCGTTCAATTCCTGGCACTGGAAAATACACACATACATAGTCACTAGCTTCAGAGAATTTGTGAACCTGGTGTGAGCTAAACAACAGAATAGTATCAGTTACTTTTATTGGAAATACGGAGTGCCAGGCGATTCACATATGTAAATTTAACACTATTACCCTTGTCTTAGAAAGATATTACCATCTGTTATGGGTTCAACTGTGTCTCTCACCAAAATCCACTTGTTGAAGTCCTAACTCTCAATTCTTCAGAGTGTGACTATATTTGGAGAAAGGGCCTTCAAAGAAGTGATTAAGGTAAAATGAGGTTGTATGATTGGGCCTAATCCGATATGACTGGAGTCCTTATAAAAAGAGATTGAGACCCAGATGAAAGAAAACCGAGGACGAAGGTCTCAGAAGAAGCCAACCCTGCTGACACTCTGACCTCAGACTTCTACTCTAGAAATGCTAGAAAAGACATGTTTGTTATTTAAACCATCCAGGCTGTGGACTTTTTTTATGGCAGCCCCAGAAATCTAATATGTCATCCATAAGTAAGCGGAAATACTATTAGCCAAACTATACACATCACAACTAGAAGAGTTGTTTACTTTGGGCTTGAGTAGCTAATTCTAATGCAGGATGGAGGAATTCTGGAGTGACTTCTGTACTCGACAATCCATTTCCAGCTACTCAGCTACTTCAGTATATGCAAAGCTTTGAGTCTCAACACCTAGGGGACTCTCTGTCATCTGAAACTTTCCTTTTCTTCTCTCCACCTCCTATGCTCTCTCAATCCATTAAATTTCTGTCCTCTCTATTCCCCTCCTTCCACTCGAGGTCTAGCCTTTCTCTCATTTCATCTCTAGTGTTGCTTCTCTGTCTAATTCTCCCAATGGATGATGTTTGAATTTCAAAGGCGATGTGAGTTCTGTATTGTAGCATGGACTTAGAGTGAATTATCTAAAAGGCATCAGACTTTTTACACCACAAATATTAACCTTCTAATGGTAAATCTCTTGTTTTTCCATCTCTTTCTCTGTCAGAGTTTCAGTTACATCACTTGAATATACCAGTTAAGGTATATAGCAGTTGGTAGAGGCTGGGCTTTACTGCAGTAACAAACAGTCTCTAAATCTCATTTATTTAATACAATCAAGTTCATTTCTTACTAATGCTACATGTGTAACGTTTGCTGCAAGGACCTTGTTTGTTATAGTCCCTGAGGAATCCTAGTTGAAAAGGCTCTATCCATCCTTCCTAGTGGCTCAGGCAGGGAAAAGGGTGTGAAAAAGCACACTGGCACATACAAGCATTTGCCTGGAAATGGCATACTGCTTCCATTCACATTTCATTGGCCAAGCAAGCCAAATTTTTGCACCTTACTTCAAAGGAGCTGGGGAAGTGTAATCCTGCCATATGCCCAGAAGAGAGAATCCAAATATTTGCAAGCAGACCCGATAATCACTATGGGAGCATTTTTAGCTATAAAATATCTGCCTAGAAATGGCTAAAAAATGAAGAGATTTATTACTTTATATAAGAAAGGGCCAAAACATAGGATATTCACCAATTTGGTTCATTCAATGGCTACTATAGTTTAGATGTGAAATGTCTCCCAAAGGCCCATTGTTAAAGCTTGCTCCCCAGTCCCTGGTACTGCTGGAAGGTGACAGAATTTTTACAAGGTGGGGCCTAGCGAGAGGAAGTTAGGTCATTGGAGCATGTCTTCAAAAGGGATTATGGAACTCTGAACTGCTGTTCCTCTTTCTCTGCTTTTCAGCCACAATGAAGTGAGCAATCTGGTCCACTTTGTACTCCCTGTCACAATGTGCCACCTTACCAGAGGCCTAAAAGTAGCGGTGCCACCTGACCATGGACTCAAACCCCAAAACTGTGAACCCAAATAGACCTCTCCTCTTTTTAAATTGGTTGACTCAGGTATTTTGTTACGTAACAGGAAGCTGATTAACACATTGGCCTAAAGACATCATGAAGAACTCAGATCTTTTGTTTCCTGCCCTGCCATCCTCAGTTTGTTGCTCCAATATCATAAGACATCTTCACAGCAGGAAGATGTCTGCGATCTCTCACACCACATACTGAGGATAACATTCAGAGATAGGAAAATATACTTCTCTCATTTCCCTTTTACAAAACAGCTTCCAAGATGCCCCACAACAGATTTTCCTCCCAGTTCATTAGCCACATGCTCTTGTTTAAACCACATGCCTGGCAGGTAGATAAAGACCACAAAGATTGGCTTAAGTGGGACAAGATTTATTCCTTAGGACTGTCTGGGAGCTACTCCTCCTGCTCCCCGAAATAGAAGACATGAGTTACTCGGAGGAAAGTGATCCAAACTGGATTTCTGTTTCTAAGGCAAAAGGTTATATAGAATTGCCACTGCGTAGGAAACTGACAGTGTCTGCTGCCCTGGGCCCTGGAGGGGAAGGAGGAACCAGCATGGGAGGTGAGGGGAAACCTTTCTGCCACACTCCTGAGCTCACTGAATGCTCACACGACACTTATGAAGTAGGTTTCCTTGTCCTGTTGCACAAATTAAGAAATGAGGCATAGGACACACACAGCTCTATCTGACTCCAAAGTCCTACTTATGCACTTGGCCTGTCTATCTTCCCATTAACTACAATTACAGAGTGAAATGTGAGAATTAGGTTTTTATAATTCCTCTGTGTGGGGTGGGGGTGTAGCTCAGTGGTGGAACGCTCGCCTAGCAAGCATTTGACCCCCAGCACTAAAAAGAAATCCTTTCAGAAAGAGAGAAGAAGAAGAGGTGAATCTCCACTTTATTATTATTATTATTATTATTATTATTATTATTATTCTTATTATTTTGCAATGCTGGAGATGGAATGCAGGGCCTCGTGCATGCTAGGCAAGTGCTCTGCCACAAAACCACACTCTCTGCTCCTTCACACAAAATTAATAAAAATTTTGCCCTGGTATAGAAAGGATTTCCAGCCGGGGATTTAGCTCAAGTGGTAGAGCGCTTGCCTAGCAAGCACAAGGCCCTGAGTTCGATCCCCAGCACCCAAAAAAAAAAAAAAAAATACTTTGGCATATAAACAATGTTAAAAAAAAATAGAAAGTATTTCCATGATTAAATTGACTAATTGCTGAATTCTCTTAATGACATCAGCCAAAAATCCCTTTTTAAAAAAATTTTTTATCTTATTTTTTGTTTTTCAAAAATCTCTTTTTAATAATGGATGGTGGCAAAGAAAAAAGATCAGGTATGTTTATCTACAACTTTATCTAGGACCAAATTTACCTTGAAAAGGACTGTAGCCAAATAGTCTTTGAAGTAACTCTCTGTTATTTCAGGGCCAAGGTGAAAATTTCCTGTGACTATCCTCCCACCGACTTTTTCTTCTTTTTTCTTTTTTGTGGAGCTAGGAATCAAGCCCAGGGTTTTGAACATGTAGGCGAGCACTCTACCACTGAACTGTACCTCCGGCCCCCACCAAATTTTTTATTAGCTTCATCTCCATAAGAAAAATGTGCATCCATGTTTAAATACCATATAGTTTCTCTGGTGTAAGAAACATTAAGTGTAAATAAAGACTAAAATGTATTATATTGGGAAAGGGAAGAAAATGTCCAACTGGGAAAGGGAACAAGGGAGGGGGAAGGGGACAGAGGACAAGAGAAATAAGAAATGGAAGGAAAAATGGAAACAAAACTTTTGTAGATAGTGAGGGAAGAGAGGGTGAGGGGAGGGGAATGGGAAAGAAAGAAGCAACAAGATATATCATGTACAGGTACAAATCACCTGTGATGAATGTTATCACTATGTACGTCTAAAACGTACTATTAAAATAAAATAAAATTAAAAGAAATACAAATGGCAAACAAAAAAAAAAAAGAAAAATGTGCATCATTTTAAAAATCAGTCACTCCTCTGGGCTTTGCTGATAGATACACTGGTCAACGTACATCTAACAATGCAATGGTACAGTAGAGAAATGGAGCGGCAGCTCGTAGCAGACCCAGACACAGAGCAGAGCAGTGTCCACTGACTGTTGTGCTTACCCCCTTGTGGTGATTGGGGTGGAGTGTCAACTTAACTAGCATTGAGGTCCACCGGGTGGATTGTCGTAACACACTTCTAGTTGTGTCTGGGTGGTCATGGCTGTGTGGCAGTGGGGCCTTTGTCTGGTCCCTCACCCCTTCCTCTCTGGCACTCTTCTCCTGCTGTTTCCTGGCCTCCACAAAATAGGCATCTTTGCTTCACTATGCCCTTCTGCCATGAAATTCATGCCTTGGAGCCATCCAACCATGTACCGAATCCTGTTAAAATGTGAGCCAAATTAAACCTTTTCTTTTAAGTATGGGTGTTTGGCATTTGTCCAGTAACAGGAACACACTTCTGTCGGGCCCTGAGCCTGTTCTGCGTGGCATGTTGCCTACTCCAGGCAGGGCGCTTGATTGCATATCTCTGACCGAATCATAAAGAAGCCCAGAGTCTGGTCCTGCATGCAGCAAATAGGTGCCCTGTCTTTCTTCGAAGTCTCCACAATAGAAATAGGTTCTGGTTTAAGCACATTATGTATACAACCAGACATAATTCTTACTCCAACTCTCAGAGTTTGGTGGTTTTCCCACAGCTGAGAAATGGATATGAAAGGGTATGTCATGTCCAAAATCACAAGGAGACTAAGAGATTTGGGATTTTGTCTGAATTCTGCTTCCAAATAGAAAGTTTTTTTTTTTCTTTGGTGCTGAGGATTGATTGAACTCAGGGCCTTGCACTTGCTAGGCAAGAGCTCTACCACTTGGGCTAAATCCCCAACCCCTCAAATATAAACTCTTGATGACTATACTGTATTTCCTCTGTTTACCTGCAGAACTTGATTTTAAGATCCCCATGAAAAGTCTGCCAGGGAGACAGGGCTATGACTATCTCATATTGATTCACAGACGCTAATAAACTTGCTCCAGGTCACACTTGCTCCAGATCCAGTGAGTGGTAGAGTCAGGATTTAAACTGATTTCTAGATGTCCCCACTTCCGAGCACCCTCTGTCTGTGAATTGCCTCCCTGTCCATGAACTACTGACCTCATAGCTGCCGTTCCGAGTGACCTTCTACCTGCCTAGCCAGCTTCTTTATATTAAAGAATTAACATACTGAAGAAGACGGGGGAACGGATTATATGTGTCACGAGATATGTGTTTATATACATCTCCCATTGGATATGGCTCTGGACTTTCTAAAAGAATCTTTGCTGTTTTGAAATATCACACCTAACCTAGCATGTGTGTTTTTGTTTACTTTGTGGACAAAGTCTTGCTGACAGGTACAAAAAAAAGTCCATATTTGCAACCCAGAACTCATTGTTCAGTGTGAGCTTTGATCCATGTGAAAAGCAGTATTATGAAGAAGAATAAAAAGCTCTATCCATTTTTTCCAAGGTCCCTTTGGGTCACATATTTAAAAAAAGAAAGATTTTAACTTGTCACTCAGTTCTCACTTTGCACGAATCATAGCAGCTTCTATGTGGGGAAACAGTTTAGTTCTAGGAACTGGTAATAGAAGCTGAGGATTCTCACCTTCCTGGCCGCATTTCAAATCCCACTTGGGTGCACGATGGGGTCATGTGATGGGGAGAAGTGAGCTACTGGGGTGTGGCCATCTCAGTGGACAGATGCCCACATCCCAAAGGCAGCTACCTGTATGATGAGAGCCCAGAAAGGAGCCATAAAGAGAAGAATCTTTAGTGGGGGGGCCTTCTTATCCCTTCGAGATGGTATTTCTATGTCAAGGATCATAATAGAGTAATAATAAGAAGAGCAGCTAACATCCATTAGTACTTAGCTGTAATTATTCTCACTGGTGTTGCTATTGTTACTACATTACTGAAGCCAGTTAGCTATCAAAATATCCTCTAAGTAGCCATTATTCATGCAGCAAAGTGTGGGACTTAGAGAGCAGGCTGTGGGGGCAGAGACCTGTGTGTGACCCTTTTGTTTCTGCCACCTCTTGGTGGTCATGAAAGTCTGAGAAGTTACCTAAGTTTGCTAGTCCTGTCTTCCTCGTTTGTAAAGTGGAGACAATAATATTATGTTTCATAGAGTTGTTGGATATATAGGACCATGTATGCAAAGCACTTAATAACTTAGCATTTAATTGGCTTAGAGTGAGGGCTTAATGCTTGCCAGCAATCATTAGTTATTAAAAGTAAAGTATTGCAAATTCATATCAGCTCCACTGCCATTTCTGAGCCTTTTAGAAGAGCTGGAACAGAGAGTGATGGCATATACTTGTGAACCCAGCATTCTGAGAGGCTGAGGCAGGAGAATCACAAGTTTGAGACTGCCTGGATAAGTGGCTTAGCAAGACCCTGTCTCAAAGAAAAACAAGTTGGAGATGTAGCTTAGTGCAAAAGCCCTGGGCAGGGTCATTCTAAGGTCAGCTTTCTCTGCCTAGGAGGAAGCCAGGCATGGTAGTCCACATTGATAATCCCAGCCCTTAGAAGGACTGCAAATCTGAGGCCAGCCTGAGCTATATAGCAAGACTCAGTCAAAAAAAATTTTTTTTTAAAAGCTAGAAGAATTTGAACTTGTCGTTAGTGATGATGTGGAAGGGGAGGAAAAAAAAGAAGGAATGAATCTCTATGTAGAAATTGATTTATTGCTCATGAAAGCAAACCTGAAGATGTTACTCAGGTATCTTGCTTGGCAGATTTTAGCTTAGCAGGGCTTCATGGTTGAGGTGGTAGTAGGAGGGACATGGGAGGTCCAGATTTTTTTTTGTTTTGGGGTTTTTTTGTTTGGTTTTTTTTTTTTTTTTTGCTTCATTTCTGCCTTGGATTTAGAACCAACATATTTTCTCACCAGCAAGATCAAACAGATGGAAAAAATAGTCAGACCAGTGCTTGACATGGTTCATAGCATCCTACTGGATGGCAGGGAGGAAGGAGAAATAAATCAAAGTATTTGCTACCACAGCCATTCACGTCTGAGAGAACAAGACAACATAAATCTTTTCTGTGAGCTGGGCCTTGAAATAGAGTGAGAAATTGCTGCAAAATGAATATTCAGTCAGGAATGTGGCCTGGTTTTCTTAACAATTGAGCTTATTTGAAGGAAATAGTGGGAGATAGGGGAAAAAAAAGAGCTTGCCTATGGATTTGATTATCTTTTAGGACAGCCACAATGACTCTACTTTGAGATCCGGGGCGCCTTCTCCCTTCCTACCTACCTTCCTCTTTACCAGCATCTACTGACAGCTAACCTTGCACCAAACCCTGGGCTACTTCCCTCACGACATGGGGTCTTGGATTTGACACAGTGCCCGCCCTCAAGTAGAAGCAGTCTAATGGGAGAGACAGACACGCTGAACAAATATTTTCACCAACAGTCATTGTGCTAAGAAGAAAAGGGTTCAGATGCATAAGGATAAGAGTGAGGAAGGACAACCACACCTAGTCTGGGGTTCAGGGAGAACCTCTCTGAGGAAGTGATATTTGAACCGAGGCCTGAAGGGTAAGCAGAAATTAGCCAAGCAAAGAGTGGGTGGTGGGGATGTGGGTGGAGAAGTTTGGTGTTTTCCAGAACCAAGGAAATGCCCAGAGGCTGAAGCTCAGAACTTGAAGGGGAGAGTGATGTGATGTGGGGCTGGTGAGGAGGGAAGGAGCCGGGGCTGGCCTCCTTTCCTCTCACATTACATGGCTCTACTTACTTCTTATGTGTCCAGTTCTTAGAGAAGGCAGGTCCCCCTCCCTCTCACGGGGACACAGGCTTCAGTGCCAGCAGAACACTCCCATGGGCCCAGCGGAGGCTCCTGCTGGAGCTTCGTAGTGACCAGTGCATCTCTGGCTGCTTGGGTCTCTTCTCACCATTGCTGGGGCTGTATGGCCTTCTCCTAGGCGCTTAGCTACTCCCAGCACCAAGACCAGAGCTGTCCTCACTCAGATATTCCAGGAGCATTGGTTCAGTTACTTCTGTGGTTTCCCCTTCTTGCAACCACTATTGCCTGTGATCATGTGTTCCACTAAGAAAACCAAGTCCCCACTTCCACCCCGCAATGAAAACAGCTACTTTCTGTGGGCCCTTAATCAGTTCACTAAGCTAAACATGATTCTGTGGCAGCCCCAAGTCCAGTGTTCAATGATACAAAGGTGAGAAAACTCTGCAGGACCCTACTCTTGAGCATCCACCCCTGTTAACCTATGATTTCACCAAATCTTCACAACAAGCCCATGTATAGGAACTGTTACTAGTGCCCATTGTATAGATGGGGAAACTGAATCACAGAGAGGTTAAACAATGAGCCCAATGTCTCATTTCTGATGAACTGGCAGAGCTTGAATTTAATTTCTCCAGATCTATAGTCCAAGTTCTTAACCACTACTTTTCTTTCCACCCACTCCTCGGTGAAGTATCCTGAGACTGTGATTCTTCTGCAACTGGGGCCTTATCTTGAGTGTAGAATCCCGCTCCGTACTGTCATTCTTCTGCAGCTACAATTCACTTTCCTGTTCTCACAAGTCCTGTTATTATCTTGCAGGGTCTCTCTCCCACTCATCTGTTGGCCCAGTTTCTTCCTGTCACCATGTTTTCCCCCAAGTCTCTGTGTTCTTTGGAGATGGAGTTTCACTCATCGCCCAGGCTCAGCTATCAGTCAAAAGGGCAGGTTTGTTTCTTTTCTGGAGTTACCAGCCCTCCTCAATCCACTCCATTTGGCTGCTGCTGACCCTTTGATTTCTCGCTGGGCGATACAGTGTATAATAGTTGTAGCCACCCAAAGAGCTACTAAGAGACCTGCAGTTCTCCTAAGACTTGTGGCTTAAGAAAGTATTTCTCAAACAGGATGGCACCATCCTTTGAGGATGTTTGCTTGTGAGAGTGCTTTTGGCTGTCACAAGGATTGCAAGGGTGTGGGGTTTGGAGATGGGGAAGTCCAGCACCCCACTGGCTTAGTGGGTCAGCATGAGACTGGCTTGTGGGGCAAAGAACTCTCTGGTGCCCTCTAAGATTTGAAATGTCCTACCAGGCATTTGCACAATGAAAAACTCATTTTTCATTTTCTGAACCTAGACATGCAACATATATATATTTGAATACCAAATTTCCCAGGAATGCTATTACTCTACCAGTGGAAAGAAATCTTCAGAACTTGACCGGAGTTTGTCTGCCATTTTGGAATATGATGTCATTGACTGCAGCAACACTTTTATCCAGTTCACCTGGGACACACAGTAGTATCGGTCTTTGCTTGAAGCTATTTTGCTCATGGAGATCTTGTGTATGCCTGTTTAACTGTTATTGTGAAATAGAATATTTCAAGCAAAAAGGTAAAAAAGTATTCATTGAATATTGTCTTGCTTCTCTGAAATCTGGGTGTACGCATCAAAAGTACGATGTCACATCTTCTTGTACAGTCATAGTCATGCTTAAGCATTTTCATACTGAAACACATATTAGACTGTAAGGTACTTTATTTTATTTCTCCTTCGTATTACAGGACTTTATATTAACTTTTAGAATATATGTGGTAGGTAGATTATACTATGTGTGAATTTCAATTCAGGATAGTACAGGCAATATTTCAGAAATACTTGTTTATAGAAATGGGGGCTGGGATGGATATTCACATCAAAGCCTCCTTGGCAATCAAGGGCTCATTTTACTGGTGATTGTTGCTATAAAAGGTTTTGATATTCCTCTTTTGGAACTATCTTTGGAGACATGGCAGGGCTTAATTTGCTTACCTCTGCCACCCACCAGTTGAGAATTTTCTTGGGTTTTGCTTATTGCAGAAGATTTTGATTTTAAAGAGTCCACTGTTTTTCAGAGTCAATTCTGTGACCAACATGGGTAATCAAGCTAGATGATGCTCTTCTTGGTCACCAAACGATGAGATCCTTGGTCAGGAATTGTGTTTTATACGTCTTTGCCACCCCATCTCCAGCACTTACTACATAGTAGGTGCTCAGTGTGGGTTGAATGAAATTTTGTCAAATGGACAATGTGAGCTTGGTGTAAGAAACCTGAATTAATGCATAGCTGCTATATTGCATTTAAGTAACATAGAAGTGTATATTCTATCAGAAGGCAGAATCTCCTAGCCTGGGTGCCAGTAAAAATATTTTGAAGATGGTATGGCCTACTCACAGGCTTATCAGAGTCAATGCTCATTAAGACAAACTGGTAAACCTGCAATGGTGCGTTCTAGCAGAATAATCCCTTTCTGTCCTTTCGGGAAATCCCATGTCCCACAAGTTAACTGTTAGGAGTGATGGTAGATTTGGAAAGTTTTCCTCTCCCTGTAGCAAACATTATTAAAAGTCCGGTGAATATTTTTCCAGACTTAAAATGTGTCTGTGGAAATCAGGGGAGGGGAAAAGGGCTTGTTCTTGAAGAATGAGACATATTTTAATATGTTTATTCAATTTATAAAAATGAGATTATATCACAATACTATTCTAAAATGTGGTTTTTTTCCACTTCCTATTTCACAACACATTAGAAGCACTTTGCCATCAAGCATTTTGGGTAGCTTGGCTCTGCAGGAAATTCCAAAGCACAAGTTGCCAAAACTGTTTTGAAGAAAGGAGTAGATCACCAAAGGGACAATTTTCATGGGAAAATATGGCTGCAGATACATGAGTTCCTATGAATGGGTTTTCTTGCCTTTTTTGAAACATGCTAGAGTTTTGCATTTGGTAGATGTGAGTTCAAATTCCAGTGTGAATTTATGTTCTACTGTGGGAGACAAGCAGTAAACAAGTAAACAAAAAAGCAAACTATGTCAACATCACATTCAACTCTGGTTTGTGTTCTGAAAGATAGTGTGAAGGCTTAGACCCCAAGGAAGGAAGCCCCTGAGGAGGCCCCCTCTGAACTGAGATCTGAGACCACGCACAGGCCCTGGGCTAGGTGGGAGCCTGGAGGGTCTGAAGAGCTGCACAGGGCATGCAAGCTTAGTTTGCTACCAGGGATGCCTTTGGAGGTGGGATCAGAGGGACAGGCAGGGGCTGGACCTTGAAGACTCTTACCGTCTGTCATAAAGAGTCCAATTTTGTTGCAAGGTGAATGGCTTGTTCTGATTTAGATTTAAAGGACCTTTCTAGCTACTGTCTGGAGAATCAATTAGAGAAGGACAAAGGTTGAAACACAAAGACCACTTAGGAGCAATTGCTATTGTCCAGACACAAGAGGACCGCAGCTTGGATGAGGGAGATGGTGTGGAAATGAGAAGAGTAATTCATCTCAGAAGATTTTCTGGGAGAGTGATTCAGAATTGTGTGTGTGTGTGTGTGTGTGTGTGTGTCTGTGTGTGTGTGTGTAAAAAGGAATCACTAAACTGCAATGTGTGGGATTTGGGCCTGAGTAACTAAAGATAGTGGTGCTAATTATAGAAATGAGGAAGGTAGGAAAAGAACAAGTTTGATAGGCAGAGAAGTCAGGGAAGTGAGTTATTTTTTGGTGAGTATTCTTCGAGACTTAAAATTTTTGGTTAAATTCATTTTGAAATGCCTATTTGACACTCAAGCGGGTAGTTCCACTGATGAGTTTAATCTGGAGATGTAAATTTCAGAGTAACATATGTAGACATAGAGATGTATTTAAAGATAGATATATTTAAAGCCACAGGAGCTGACATGGGAAGGTGGTTTCTGAGTGATAATGAAAAGAATTTAAAGCAAGGAGGAGGGAGGGGAGAAAAGGTGGGAGGAGAGAGGGAGAAGAAAAAGGAGAGGAAGGAGAGGGAGAGAGAGGGGGAGAGAGAGGGAGGGAGAGGGAGAGAGGGAGAGACAAAAACATAATTCAAATTTTACCCATACACGATGTCTTGCAATAAAGCAAATGTCTGGCTTTTGCACGTACCTTTTAGCAGATGCCCTGGTATGAGACATGGGATGTGCACACCACCTACTGGTCATTTCTTAGCATTTTCCAGTTTCACAAAAGTGCAGAGTTTCTAGTGCATCAAGTGTACCAGATGGTCCCTGATGTACAATGGTCCAACTAAGGATTTTTTTTTTAACTTTATGATGATGTGAAAGCAATGCACATTAAGTAAAAGCTAAAGTTTGGCTTTAAACTTTGGTCTTTTCCCAGGCTAGCCAAATGCATGAAGACACTCCCTTCCTCTTCCTCTTCCGGTGAGGCTGAGCAGAGGCAGTGAGTGGCAGCTCCCAGTCAGCCAAGCAATCATGGGGGAAGCAACTGAGGCTTTACGGGGCTGTGTTGCTGAGTTAGGATGTACAGTGGGTTAGGTACATTAAATGCATTTTCAATAGATGATATTTTTAACCTAGTAGGATTATTGAGACATAATCCCATAGTAAGTCAAAAGGCATATGGGAATACCATAGAAATAAAAGTCAAGGGTATTTGTAGTGTACAGTCACTCACTGGGGAGATCAGAGATGCTACAAGATGGCAGAATAGTGGAAAGAACCGGAGTTTGGAACAGAGAAAGCACCAGATTTGAATCTTATCTTGCTTAAGCAAGTGGCATGTCTCCTAGCCTTTAGACTCTAGAGCAGCCTGTCCAATAAAACTTTCTGGATGATGGAAATGTCCTATGTCTGCACTGTCCAGGACAATAGACACAAACCACATTCAGCTGTCGAACAGTTGAAATGTGGCTGTTGTGACTAAAGAACTTTTAATTTTAACTACTTTAAAGTTAAATAGCCAGTATGGCTAGTAGATTCTGTATTGGAAAACATGATTCTAAAGGTTCAATTTCCTCCTCTGTACCATAAGGACAATAACACCTACCTACAAACGTTTATGCCCACTGATTGAGATCTTTTGGGAAAATATCTAACACCATGCATACTTGTAACAGGCAGTGGAGAAATATACATTTGAATATACATCCAGTGGAATCAGTAGAACATTCCACCCACACCTCTGCACCTATCACTGAAATTTCCATTAATCTCTTACTGTGAATTCAAAAAGAAAAACAGAATATGCACTGGTACCACAAGTCAGGTTCTTCTCAAAAACACTCTGTTTGAAATGAATCAGTCAATGTGGTGTTTTGTATTCTTCCTTCTTTCTGAGCTGGGAGGCTGTATCGGCTTATGGTGAGAAAGTCATCCTAGTCAATGAATAATCAAAGGCATAGCCAAGCAGATGACAAATTTTGGCTTCCATCCTGTGCAGCCACCCACTAGGCAAAGTTGAATAAATCTGTTCGAGCTTAGCATATTTTTCAGGGTAATTGGTTGCAGTTTTCTCAGACTATTTGATTGGCTAACTTTATCCTGGGCTCATTCCAAGCTCATAAAACAGAGTGAAGCAAGTTTCTGATTTCGGTTTAAGTTTCAGGGAGGGAACCATAGTATTAGCTCCGACAATACTGGGAGCATGAAATGTTTGTTCAGCCTTCTCTCTCCTGAATGCTGCCAACATTTGGGCTTCTGTAATTTTCCCAAATGGTTTCCTTCTCCTTGGTGAGGATCATGGGTGACTGACTAGAGAGAGCATCACAAAATGCCAGGTAATTAAACTAATTGTGGTTCTGTTATGCAGATCACGAGCATTTCAAATCAGGGGGCTCAGAAGATGGGAAGTAAACAAGAGGCACACTTCAGAAATGGTTAATTCTGTGGATTTCGAATCAGGAGATTTGGGTTCAAGTCCTACCTTCGCCATCTAGCCACAGCGTGACCTTAAGCAAGACCTTAGCACCTCTCTGAGTCTGTCTCGTCATAAACTGAACATAATACCAGCCAGCTCAACAGACTGCTATGAGGAGAAATAAGAGCATGACTCTTAAGCACCAGGCACAGTGCTTGGTGTGTCACGGGATATAACAAAGAGTAGTGAGCATCATGCCGCCCCTTCTTCAGTATGGTGTAGCTATGCTTCTAGAGACTAAAGCCCTTGGCATTGTGTTCCTGTGTCCCCTTTGACACGGATGGCACTGCGCTCCCTCCCACTTCTCTCAAAGTTCTGACCCCCAGTACCTCAGGATGTGACTGTATTTGGGAAAACGGTCTTTAATAAAGTAATGAAGTTAAAATGAGGAGATTAGGATGGGCCCTAATCCAGTGCAACTGGTGTCCTTACAATAAGAAGAAATTTGGACACAGACAGATATGAAGGAGGGATTTTGTAAAGACAGCTCGCTATAAGCCGAGGGTATAGACCTCAGAAGAAACCTGCTTTGCTGAGACTTTGTTCTTGGAATTCCAGCCTCTAGAACTATGAGAAAGTACATTTGTGTTGTTTAATTCCCTGTCTGTGATACTTTTTTATGGCAGCCCTAGCAAACTGACACAGTCACTCAGCCTGATACTCATTTATTCAGTTTTTAAGCAAGTATGTTTTTTATACTTAGTCCAGGTTCTAGGTGCAGAGGGGAATAATACAAAGTTCCCATACACTGAATGTATGTTCCGGTCAAGCACACAAATAAGAATTCCTAGGGACTGTGCAAAGGCCCCAAGGTAAAAGTGAACTTGGAGGGCTGGAGCATAGAATGGAAACCTGTGTTGATCAGTGAATTGAGTGAGGGAGAATGCATGTAAGAGAAGGTTGGGGAGGCAGGCAGAGTGGACTCAGGTCATCAATTTCATGATTTTTTTTTCCTTGCACTACTGGGGGCGGAGACTAAGGATGTTATACCGCTGAGCTTCCTCCCCAGCCTTCCCTCCTTTTGGAGACACGTCTCACTATGTTGTCCAAACTGGCCTCGAACTTCCAATTCTGCTTCAATTTCTGGACTGCAGACCACATCCAATGGCAAAGAGATGTGGCAACCTGAAGATGGACCCTCTTGCTCCAGCTTCGAACAATCCAGTAGGGCCAGTGCAGCTTCCAAGATGCCTATAGTGTAGGCTGAGACCTTTTAAAAACACCTTGCTAGCTGAGTGTGGTCACGAATGCCTGTGATCCCAGCACGTGGGAGGTTGATGCAGGAGGAGCTCAAGTTTGAGATCAGCCTGGGCTACGTTGCAAGACCTTGTCTCAAAAAAAGACAACTACCTTGCAGATCAACCTCTCTGTCCAGTATTTTAGTCTTGGGGACCGATGTTGTCCCCAAGAACACTATCTCATATATATCTTGCTGCTAACCTCCTTCACAGACTGTGCCTCTCTGGAACCCCGCTGTGACAGTGACTGTCCTGTTGAAAAGCAAGCAGGCGACGAGCCAGCAAATGTAGATCTTCAAGGCTTTAAATATGTAGATGGCTATATGCCAGGCAACTGTGAAGCAATGACTCGTGAACTATGATTTTTCAAGCAGGTGATGATTTCTCTAGCGGTGCTCGCCATACTCACAATCCCTTTAGAGTGGTCCTTTATTCATGGACTACCTCCATAACCCTGAAATTGTGGCTCCAGCTAATTGGACCAATGACAAACACGTGACTCAAAGGAAGTCATCTCTAGGTCATCCAGCAGCTGAAAAGGTGGCCTCTGCCAGCCCTCCATCAGATGAGCTCTGTTCACCTACCCAGACCCCTCTTGCGTTGTATTCTTTTATACTTCAGCTTTATAGCTACACTGCCTCCTCAGGCTTTTCCTTCCCTAATACACATTACATGGTATTGCCTATAATAATCTATATCTTCCTCCTCCCATACCTCTATTCCTTTTGCCTAGCAAATAACTATGTATCCTTTTATCCCTGAAGTTGCTTCATTAAGAAATCAGGCCCTTTCTACTCCTTGATTTGATGTTCTTTGCAGTTTTCTTGCTGGTGCTTGCCCAATTTGTAAATCTCTATTAGTGATTGTTCAGTTAGTGTCTGTGTACTCCACTGTGTACCCCAGTTAGTGTCTGTGTACCCCACCCTGCTGTAAGTAATTTAATTAAGAGTGGGATCTGGGTCTCTGTTGCTCACCATTATATTCTCAGCTCCTAGCAAGTGGTAGTAACACAGACAGCGCCCAATAGTGACTGTTGAGTAACTCAACTCACAGGGATTTTCCTATTGACTGGTGACTGAATGAACTTAATCAGATCTTTCTTCAAATTAGGAAAATGCACAAAGAGAGAGAGTCAGAATTGATGAGGATGAGGGCAGAATAATAGTTCTTGAAGTATGTTCTGAGATTCCTGAAGATGCTTGAAATCCTTTCAGGGGGTCCACAAAATCAAATCTATTTCCATATTAACATGAAGATATTATTTTGCCATTTTTCATTCTCATTATTTTATGAATACACAGAATTTGAAAAGCTCATTTTTTGGCAATGTTTGGGATCAAAACCAAGGCCCTATGCTAGACAATCACTCTACCACTGAGCTAACCCTACCACTGCTCCTGAAAAGCTCCTGTAACTAATTTTTAAGTAATTACCATTTATCAACTATCATTTACCATTTGGGATAGTATCAAAAAAGAAGATCAACAATGCTGAAGAGTCTATTAAAATGCACCTGTTTGTCAACTTCATACATCTCTGTGAGGTAGAGTTGTATTTGCATAATCAAAACAACATATGGCAATGTACAACCATATGACGATTTAGCTATCTGCAGTTAAGTCAGCCATTGCAAGAGAAAAAAAAAAAAAGTAAAACAGTGCCATACTTCTAACTAAATGTACTATTTTAGAAAATAGTTATTTTTAATAAAATTGTATTTATATTAACATTTAAGATCAACTTGACAAAAAATCAACAAAGAAATATCAGAATTGAACCAAACCTTTGAATAATCAGGCTTAATAGATATCGACAATAGATTGTTCCACCCAACAATAGCAATGCACACATTCTCAGCAGCACATGGAACTCTCTCTAAAACAGACCACATACTACCCCTAAAGAATGCTTAGTAAATACAAAAGGATAGAAATTATCCCATATATATTATCAGATCATAGTGCCATGAAACTAGATAATAAGTGCCAAAAGAAATAATAGAAATTATGGATACATGTGGAAATTAAATACACTCTTGAATACTCAGTCGATCACAGAAGAAATCAAGGAAGAAATTAGATAGTTCCTAGAATCAAATGATAATGAGAGTGCAACATAATCAGAACTTATGGGACACAATGAAAGCAGTCCTAAGAGGAAAGTTCATGCCTGTGAATGGCCACATCAGGAAAACAAAGCAATCCCAAATAAATAACCCAATGATGCACCTCAAACTCCTACTAGAAAAACAACAACAATCCCAATCCAAATCTAGTACAAGGAGCTGGGCATGGTGGCACACACCTATAATCCCAGCACTCTGGTGGCTGAGGTGAGAGGATCACTGTGCATTAAAGGCCAGCCTGGTTTATTTAGTGAGTTCAAGGCCAGTTTGAACTACATAGTGAAACCCTGTCTCAAAAAACAAAAACAAACAGGGCTGGGGATTTAGCTCAGTGATTAGAGTACTTGCCTTGCAAGCACAAGGCCCTGAGTTCGATCCCCGGCACCACACTCACAAAAAAACAAAACAAACAAACAAACAAACAAACAAATCTAGTACAAGGAAAGAAGTTACAAACATCAGAACAGAATTTAATGAAATTGAGATAAAAAATACAAAGACTTAATGACTCAAAAAGCTGGTTCTTTGAAAGAATAAGCAAAATAAACAAACTCTTAGCCAATCTTACTAGAAGAAAAGAAAATGGAAGACCCAAATCAATGCAATTAGAAATGAAAAAGGCAAAATCAAAATGGACATTGCCAAAATCAGAAGATTTTTAGTAACTACTTTGAAAACCTGTACTCCAGTAAGTTGGAGAATCCAAAAGAAATAGATTCCTAAATATCTAAAATACCAAAATTAAACCAACAACATATAAAAACCTTGAATAATCCAAGGACAGGCAATGAAATTGCAGCAGTAAAAAGTAAAATAAAACAAAAAAAACTACCAAGAAAATCCTGGGTCTTGATGGATTCACTGCCAAATTCTACAAGAATTTCAGGGAAGATCTAATGTCAATATGTCTCAAACTAATTAATGAAATTGAAAGGGAAGGAGTACTCCTAAAGTCCTTCCTGGAAGCCAGCATTGCCCTGATTCTAAAACCAAACATGGACCCGACTAAATTAGACAGTTACAGGCCAATCTCTTTAGTGAACACAGATGCAAACATCCCAAACAATATGCTGGCAGAGTGCAATGAATCATCAAAAGGATTGTACATCATAAACTTAAGTAGGGTTCATTCTCCAGGGATGGATCGTATATGCAAGTCAATAAATGTAACATGTCACATAAATGGAAACAAGGACAAAAATCACATGATCATCTCAATAGGTGTAGGCAAAGCCTTTGGTAAAATCCAACGTCTTTCTGGGGATTTAACTCGGTGGTTAGAGCACTTGCCTAGTAAGTGCAAGACCCTGAGTTCAATCCCTGGCACACAAAATAAGTAAGTAAGTAAGTAAATAAATAAATAAATAAATAAATCCAACATTCACTCATGATAAAAACCCTGAAGAAAATAAGTATAGAGAACTTTAAATCAATCTGATAAAGGCCATTTATGACAAACCTACAGCCAATATCGTATGGAATAAGGGAAAAAGTTTTTCCTTTAAAATCAGAAATAAGGCAAGAATGTCTACTATCACAACCTGTTTGATATAGTAATCGAAACATCAGCCAGAGCAATCAGGCACAAGAAAGAAAGAAAAAGAATCTATATAGGAAAGGAAGAAGTCAAGGTATAATTATTTATATACAACATGACGCTCTATATGGAAGACCCAAAAAATCCTACCAAAAGACTTCTAGAATTAATCATCAAATCCGCAAGGTAGCAGGATACAAAATCAACACACAAAAATCAGTAGAGTTTCTGTAACCAGTAATAAACTCACCAAGAAACTCAGAAAACAATATCATTCACAATAGCACCAAGAAAAACTAAATACTTAGGAATTAACCTAACCAAGGACGTAAAAGACCTCTACAATGTAAACTACAATACATTGAAAAAGGAGATTGAAGAGGACATCAGAAAGTAGAAAGAAAATCCCTGTTCCTGGATAAACAAAGCCAATATTGTCAAAATGGCCATACTTCCAAAACTTACAGATTCAATGTGATCCCAATTAATATACCAACAACATCCCTCACAGAAGTACAGAAAACAATCTTAAAATTCATGTGGAAATAGAAGAGACCTAGAATAGCAAAAGCAATCCTGGGCAATGAAAACAGGAAGCATTACAATCCCAGATTTCACGTTATTGAAAGTTATTACAAAGTTATAGTGATAAAACCAGCAGAGTCTTGGCACAATAGCAGATATGTGGATCAATGAGACAGAGTAGAGAACATAGAAACAACCCCACGCATATTCAGCTATCTGATCTTAACAAAAGGACAAAAAACATACACTGAAGAAAAGATGGCCTCTTCAGCACATGATGCTGGGAAAACTGGCCATCCACATGCAGAAGACTGAATCTAGACCCATATCTCTCCCCATGCACTAAACTGAAATCAGAATGGACCAAAGATATAAATATTAAAAACAGAAACATTTAAACTGCTGGAAGATAAAACAGGTAAAATTCCTGAGGATATGGACTTAGGAAAGGACTTACTGAATGGAACCCCAATTGTGTAAGAAATAATATCAAGAATCAACAAATGGGATTATATCAAATTAAAAAACCTTCTGCATAGCAAAGGAAACAACCAACAGAGTCAAGAGATAACCTAAAGAACGGGAAAAAAATTTTGCCAGCTATTCCTCACACAGACAATTACTATCTAGAATATTTAAAGAACTGAAAAAAATAGACATCTTAAAATAAAAGACTCAGCAGCTGGGGATTTAGCTCAAGAGAATTGAAATTAATATACAATTCTCAGAAGAAGAATAAGTTCAAATGGCCAAAAAATACTTGAGAAAATGTTCCACATCTCTGGTCATTACAGAAATGCAAATTAAAACAACACTGAGATTCCATCTTACTCCAGAATGAATGGCTGTCATCAAGAAGTCAAACAACAACAAATGCTGGCGTGGCTGAGGGGAAAAAAGAACACTTCTACATTGTTGGTGGGAATGTAAACTAGTACAACCACTAAAAAAATCATTATGAAGATTCCTCAAAAAACTAAAAATCAAAATTCCTTTGGATCCAGCTAGTTTCCTTCTAGATATCATCCTTAAGTGGTTAAAGACATCTACCAGAGTGATACATGCATACCCATGTGTAAAGCAGCACAATTCGCAATAGCTAAATCTTGTCCTACATGTCCATCAACAAATGAATGGATAAAGAAAATGTGGTATTTATACACAATGAAGTACTACTCTGCTATAAAGAAGGATAAATGAGTTATTTGTATGAAAATGAATATACTATGAGACAATAATGTTAAGTAAAAGACACATAAACTAAACATCTATGGCTTCCCTTATATGAGAAACCCAAAATATAACTAAAGAGCAAAATAAAAGATGGATAATAGGAATACAGATCTTTGTAAAAGGGAAGAAGACCAAGAGGTGGAGGAGGCAGGAGGGAAGGGTGGGAAAGAGGATGAAAAGAGAAAAATGCGTTATGTATGTGTACAATCTTTCCTTGATGAATGTGATTATTATGTGCTGCAAACATGTACTAATAACAATTAAAAAGTAAAACCAGGAAAGTAAAAAAAAGAAAGAAAGAAAGAAAAAAGAAACATAAGCCAAGCATGGTGTTGCACACCTGTAACCCCAGCACTCTAGGAGGCTGAGGCAGGATGATTGCAAGTTCAAGGCCAGCTTGGACAATTTAGTGATTTTGAGAGACTCTATCTTGAAATATATATATATTAAAACCTTGGCTTGTGATTATAATTTATTCAGGAAACATTCTTTTAATCCAAAGCACTTGTATGTCAAAGCAAATCTCCCTACAAGAAGTAATGGAAACTCAGATGATTTGTTCTACAACCCAAAAATATTCATATAAAATTATTATAATACTGTAATATAATATAAAATAATAAAAAATACAAAATATAAAGAAAAAAACCCAAATTTACCTGCACTTATCTCTGAAAACCTTCATGGCTGTTATAAGGGAGATAAGAGAGAAGGGTTATTGTGTAGGGTGACTTTCACTATCACTAACGGAATCACTGCTATCTATTGGCTCAATGGGATCTTTTTGTTTTCATGTGACTTTAACAAGGAACCTATCCAATGACACTTACTTTTGTATCCTTTTGAGAATTTTGTGGAAATGTGACATTTCGTTGTCCTTACACAGATTCATTGGTTGCACTACTACACCCTTATTCAGGTAGTGCTTTTCTACAAAACTGCACTGTTTCCCACATTTTACACATCTCCCTAATCTCATCTGAAGTGAGGGATTCCTCTGCCCTTTTCTCCTCCTCCTCTGCAGATGAGATGTCTTCCATAACCTCTTGCCATTGGGAGACGGTCACTCACACTCCCGCAGCAAGAGAGAGAGAACCATTGGCTCAGTTGCAATCGTGTGACACTCAGCATCACATACTACTCATATTGCAAGACATCTCTTGTTTATCAAGTTAAAATTTATTAGAAATGTTTGCTCTGGAACAAGTTACTTGCAATCCAAGGGGTGTGTGTGTGTGTGTGTGTGTGTGTATATGAGTTTATTATTAGTAGTTTTAGTATTATTTTTAAAACGTCCTAATTTTAATTTTAGTCTGGTAAAGATGAACAAAAATGATGCACATGAACAAATATTTTTGGGGATCACCATTAAATTTCACAGTTGCAGAGGAGTCCTGAAACCAAAAAGTTTGAGAACACTAGGATAGAGTGTGAGTCAGAATTTTTTTGGATACAAGAGAAAAACTCAACTCCAACAGCTGTAAGTCAAAACCTGTCCCTTCATCTCTTGGGCCTTCTCCCTCATTTCTGGCTTCATGTCAGGCAGGTGCTCAGTAGCTCTGGGTTTGCATCCTATTACCTTAGCAAGCCCAGAGCATCTTTTCCAACGCCCCAGGGTAGACTTTCACTGGCCTGCCTCCCCTCACATTTCCATCTCTAAGCCAGTTACTAGGGTTCCCATTGGCCAAGTCTTGGTCTTTTGTTCATCGCTGGAAGGGTGAGTTGTTCACCATCTATCTTGAATGAACTATGTAGACTGAGACCCTGTGACTTACCCAAAAAAAAATCAGAATGCTTTTACCCGGAGAGGAGAAAAGGGAGGTCAGAGGGATCCCTGTACTATGTAACATTTGCCATACCCTCAACATTTTAGCCAGTGGGAGATCTCCTGTAAGGCAGTGAGTGCTTGCCTAGCGTAAGAGAGGCTCTGGATTCAATACCCAGCATTGCACACATGCATGCACAAAGGGCCAGGCACAGTGGCACGCACCTACAATCCCAACACTCTGAGAGGCTGAAGCAGATGCATTGTAGGTTTGAGCCCAACGATTATAATGGAACTAAAAAATTCCTATTGTCTACTGACATTGTAGCCACTAGAAGCAATGTATTCCTCACTTGTTTATGGTGATGCTGGTATAAACAAACTTACTGCATTGCTGGCCCTATAAAGTATGCATGCTATAGCATGCACAGTACATACATGTGATATGATGAATTACTATGTCACTGGTTTATGTATTTACTATACTTTGCATCATTATTTTAGAGTACATTCCTTCCACTTATAAAAACAAGTTGATTGTAAAACAGTAGCCATGTGAGGCTGGCAGCAGCTTCATATGTCTCAGCTTTACTTTGTCTTTTGATGGCATCAAGTGGCCATGTTGAGCGATTGACCTAGACCAGTGGTGGGGAACCTGCAGCACACGTTATTTGTTTTTTTCTTTTAGGGCAAAAGACGTTAATGTATGAGTTGTTTTTTCCTAAACTAAAACCTTGGTATTCAGTGTTGGCACTTTTTGATAAATAAGGGGTTCTGGATTGCAGTTTAGGCACTTGTCTCTAAAAGGTTCGCTGTCATAGACCTAGACCATCTAGGTTTGCTGAAGTACAGTCTGTGACTTTGCCACAATAATGAAACCATCTAATGACACATTCTCAGCACATTTCCCTGTTAGTAAGCAGTGTGTGACTGTTCTTGAAATGATAGCAGCAACATAAATAATTGGACTAAAAGGAAATCAGACAGAGGAGGCAGCCCAAGTCAGCAGTGTCTTGGTATAGAGGGTGCTGATCACGAACTCCTGTGTCCATTTCTCTGTTCTTTCCTCCCTTTTCTCCAGAGCTGGGATCTGAAACAGCTGTGCCAGTGACTTGGCTCCAGGAATGCTGGAAAGTAGGCACCAGAATATGGTCAGGTTTGTTACTCTCCCCATCGATGCCCTCAGGGGCAGGAGGGACAAGTTTGTTATCATCTTTGGAGCAGTTTTGGGCCAAGCATCTGCTTTTCTTTTCCAATTTCAACCTCTGAGAGAAGGAAGAAAAGGGAGAGTCACTTTTCCAGGTTCCCGATGCCAAATGAGGACTAAGTGATGGGGTTGGTGGCAGAGGGCTCAGTAGAAAATCTACACAGGACCCTGGACTTTTGCTAGGACTAGAAAGGGAGGCAGGCTCGGCCAGAGCTGGAAGGGCAGGCGTGGGAGTGGAAGGCGGGAAGCTGCTCCTGGGTAAGGTGGGGTTGGGGCTGCCAGGCCAGCTTTTGTTCTGTCTGCGTTCTGCTCTCAATTCAGGCAGCATTTCTCCAGAGCCTTCTCCTAGAGCCAACACTTGCTCTGCTCTGCGGCAGTCTAGCATCTCCTAAGAGACCACAGGGGAGGGCTCCTTGTTCAGACCCTGTCCCTAGAGAGTCCCGAGTTCATTCACAGCCTGCTGGCTGCACCTGAGCCCCTTGGAGTCAGCAGCTTCCCGGAAGGACCTTCGTGCTGATAAGATGTGTTAGTGCCCAGAGACTCTGATGCTTTTTCTAACTGGGTTACAAGTGCCTGAGTTTGTAAGGACCTGTTTTCCAATTCTGCCATCTTGCAGTGTTCCAAGAGTCTAATACCTAATTCAGCAAGTCACCTGTATCTCTAAATTCCTCTGCCCCTCTAGAAAGTGACTGAATTATAACAAAGCATAAGAATTTATCTCTTAATCTTCCTATAGACCAAGAAGTGCCAATAAGAACAGAAGCTTCTGTTTCTTGAATATTTAATGCCTAACATAGATGAGCTCCTTTCCCTCTCTCAACATTATGACATAAGTACTATTAGTATGCCCATTTCACAGATGCAGAAACCAAGGCCCAGAGAAGTTAACCAACTAGCCCAGGAGTACATAGTCTTGTATTACAAATGGAATTCAACCATAGTTTGCTGACACCAGTATCTGTGATTTGTTTTGGTTTTGGTTTCAGTTCTGAGTATCAATAAAAACAAGAAAAAAAAAAAAGAAGAAGAGCAGAGAGGGAAAAACTATTAAAAAAAAATAAAATGTCTGCTTCCAGGTGTGTCTCTGGTAGACAGAGTGGACAGACCCTGGTCCTTGTTGATTAATCCCAGCAGTAGATAGCAGAGTAGCAAGTGTTCCCAGCTGGGCTCAAAAGCAAGGCTTTACCAATTCCATTGAAGTTCAGCCTGATCACTGGTTGTGGGGTTGAAACCCAATTTGTTCAGCTGGAGACACACTGTGTGTCTCCCACCAGCTTAGACTCAGTTCCCTGCCAGTTTGAATTTGGCTCCTTTGCCTCCTGCCAACTTGAGTTTGATCTCTGCCCTGCCTTGGCCCACCTTGCCCCAGCACCAAAGGCCGCTAGCAGCTTTTCTGAGTTCTGAGCTCGACCCCTTTCCAAAATGGCGATCAGCCGATCACCACCCTCTCCTGGGGGCCGTCTGAGATCAGATGACTCAGGTAACTCACCAGCCGCTGCAGTCTTCAGTGTCCACCGCTCTGCTCTATTTGTGTGTCTTTCCGTGGAGGTCTCTGGGGTCTCCAGTAGTCACCGTGCATCTGCAGGCTCAAATTGCGTCACTCATGTGAAAAGCTGGGGCTACGAGTTGGGTCTATGAGCTGGGGCCACGCACAGGGCTGTGAGCTGGGGTCATGACGTGGGCTGTGACCCGAGGCCACAAGCCGGGGCTGTGAGCTGAGGCTGTGAGCTGGGGCCACAAGCTGGAGCGCTGGGAGAAAGCGCCATCTGTCTGTCACCTTCTACTTCTGGGCTGGTCTCTCCTTTTGCTTTCTCTGGGGGCTTCAACTCTCGCTCCAGATCCCTGCTGGGTCCTGAGAACACGCCTTCCTCCTTCATCTCTTCCCTAAATTCTATATTCCAGTCTCTGAACAACAAATCTCAGAAAGGCTCTTACTCTGCTTCTCTCCACTCTGCCATCTTCCCGGAAGTCCCCCTGGTACTGAATATTGAACCAGGGCTTTGTGCATGATAAGCAAGCGCTCTACCACTGAGCTATATTCTCAGCTAGTGATTGATTGATTGATTGGTTACCACACTGGGGATCGAACCCAGGGCCTTAGTACTTAGCTACATCCTCAGCCCTTTTTTAGTTTTTATTTTGAGATAAGGTCTTGCTAAGTCACTAAATTACCTATGCTGAGCTCAAACTTGCTATCTTCCTGCCTCAGCCTCCTACAGCAGTGATCACTAACTTTTTTGGCACCAGGAACTGATTTTGGGGAAGAAACATTATTCTACTGATGGCAGTGAGGTTTGGGAGTGATTCAGTTGCCTTACATTTGTCTTAGTTAGGTTTTCAGAGCCAGTGGTTATAAGAGAGCAGATTTAATAGGGGACATTTATAGATTACAGTATTCACCCAGAAACCAAATGCAGGAAGCGCCGAATGTCCATCTAGGCACTGGAGACCCAAAAGATCCAATCGAGGGCTGGGAGCCCACAGCACTGTCCCTTGTACGTCCGTGTCTGCACATAATGGCTGAAAAGAGATCTTCCCGGAACCAGGATACGTTGCTCGCAGCAGAGATGACAAGCAGAGCTCCTCCGAAGCAACAGCAGCCATCCTCGACGACAGCAAGGCCCCGAGCTCCTTCCTTGACGAGGACGGCCGAGCCCCCTCCAGAAGAACCTGCTGCAGCACAGCTCCTCCTGGGAAACAGCCCGCCAACTAGCCACGGCTCCCACTCTGCCTTATGTTGCATCAGCAACAACCTTCAGGTGGATCCTCTACGCCCAGCATCATACCAACTCAGTCCGGCTGGGCGTTCTGGCTCAAGTTGACCACATTAGGTCCACCACAACATTTCTAGTAAACTCTATTTCTATTATTATCGCCTCATAATACATAATGAAATGATGATACAGTTCACTATAATACAAAATTAGAGGGATCCCCGAGCTTGTTTCCTTGCAACTACACAGTCCCATCTTGTGATGATAGGAGACAGTGTCTTAGTCACTTTTCTCATTGCTAGGACAAAATACTGACACTCACAATTTAAAGGAAGAGAGGTTTGATTTGGCACACATTTCAGTCTATAGTTGGCCAACTCCAAGGCAGGAAGTCATGGTGGAAGGCTCAGGTGGAGGAAGTCTCTGCATCTCATGATATCCAGGAAGCAGAGGGTGAAGGGTGGAGCTATGGAGGGAGAGATACCTTTCCAGGTCACATCCTCAGTGACCCACCTCTTCCAACCAGGCC